>MU226856.1:1037450-1059450 GCA_018584345.1 Thuja plicata | reverse complement strand
AAACTATTGGTTGATCAATTGAAGAAATCTCTCTCTCTCTCTCTCTCTCTCTCTCTCTCTCTCTCTCTCTCTCTCTCTCTCTCTCTTTCAGTATTTTGGTAAAATCTTTTCCTGTGCATACTCTCTTGGATTCTTTCCTTCTCATTTTCATTATTTTCTTTATAAATCTAACAGCATCCTAGCTTGTGTTAGCTCAAAGGTCTTGAAGTTCTTGCTGAAAAGTTATTCAAGCTTTGATAGACAGAGCAGTGAGCTGACGAAATAGCACCTGTTTACCAGGTTTTCACCATTCGTAAGAATGCTATTTTTTCTACCAAGGTGCCTGTTTACCAGGTTTTCACCAAGGCACGATTTTTTTTATTTTCAATTTTTTTATTCTTTTCTTTTTTTTTTTTTAATTTTCTAGAATCTTTTCCACTATACATAGCTGTGACAATAGCTTAAGCATAGAATCTCTTCAGATGAGTTGTGTTGATTGGATCAGGAAGTGTGTCTCCTTCTGTGGTAGCTAGATGATAAGCTCTAGATCTGAATACTATGGTGATTATAAAAGTTCCTAACCAGTTCATTTCAAACTTACCCTTCTTTATTCTCTATTGTTGATTCTTGGTATTTTCATGTAGTACTAAATCACCCACTTGAAACTGACGAGGTTTGATCTTTTTATTATAACCTTTTGCCATTCTCTTTTGATATCCTTGTAAATGTTCAAAGGAATCTTGACATTTATCAGCTAATAATTCTAGATGTTGTAATCGTGAGAATCTATAGTCCTCATCTGTGATTAGTCCTTTCAAAGATACTCGTAATGATGGAATTTCTACCTCAATTGGAAGAACTTCTTCAGCACCATAAACCAAAGAGTAAGGAGTAGCTCCTGTTGGTGTTCTGATACTTGTTTGATAGGCCCACAAAGCTGGGTTGATCTGAACATGCCAATCTTTACCAGAATCATTGACAGTACGAATGAGAATCTTGAGAGTATTCTTATTGCTAGCCTCTACCTGCCCATTTCCCTAAGGATAATATTTAGAGGAGAAATGCTGAGTAATTTGGAACTTGTTGCAAATTTCTTTCACATCCTTGTTTTTGAACTGTTTTCCATTATCTGTCACAATTGATGAAGGAAGACCATACTGGAAAATGATGTAGTTGATGATAAATAGTGATATTTGTTTTCATGTTGCCATGATTAAGGGTATAGCCTCAACCCACTTGGTAAAATATTTTTTTGATGTGATAATGAACTTGTGACCACTAGAGGATTATGGGTAAATTTGACCAATAAGATCAAAGGCCCACTGTTGAAAAGGCCAGTGTGTGATAAAAGGTAAAAATTCCCTTACTGGTGCATGTATAATATTTCCATGGATTTGACACTTTTTGCAAGTTTTTGAAAATGTGATAGCGTCTTTCTCCATTGTAGGCCAATAATACCTAATACACAAGAGTTTCTTAGCTAAGGTAAGACCATTTGAATGTGATCCACAAATACCTTCATGGACTTTGTGTAAAGTGTTGTTAGATTCTTCTAGATCTAAACATCTTAGTAAGGTACCATCAAAACCTCTACGATACAAATCATCCAAGATGATTACATGTTTAGATGCTTGATGAATAAGGTTATGTTTTTGGTTCTTGGATATACCCTTAGCTAAAGTATTGGTTTCAAGATAGGTTCGAATAGATCCATAGCGAGGGGACTCACAACCTACAAGTTGACAAACTAGCTTTGAGTCAGGACAGTTATAGGAGGGATAAGGTAACTCATCCACTAGGAATTCATATCACATTTGATTATCAGATAACTCTATAAGAGACATGAGATTATCCATTGCATCAGCTGCTTGAATGCTTACCCTGGGTATCTGCTCAAATGTGATACCAACAAAGTACTACTTTAGATCATCCACCATCTTCTTATAAGGCACAAGCTTATCATCTTTAGTTTGATATTCATCGGTAATTTGATTTATAACCAATTGAGAGTCACCATAGACATGAAGTTTTGTTATCTGCCATTCTAGTGCCATCTTGAGTCCATTTACCAAGGCTTCATATTCCACAATATTGTTAGTACACAAAAATAAAATCTTGTATGCCTTTGGTATAGTGTATCCTTGAGGTGATATGAATATGACACCTGCTCCAGTGCCATGTTGTGTAAATGATCCATCGAAATACATCATCCAGGTATGCTCTATAATCATGAGGATTGATTCATCAGGAAAATCAATAGTCAAAGGTATGTCTCCTAATAATGGTACATTTTCAAGTTGATCAGCAATAAATTTCCCGTTAATAGCTTTTGATTCAATGTATTCAATATCAAACTTTCTTAATATCATCATCCACTTAGCCAATCTTCTAGTTAAAGTTTCTTTATTTAAAAGATATTTCAGTGGATCAATCTTAGCAACCAATTTGATTGAATGCACCATCATATAGTGTCAAAATTTTTGAGATGCGAATATCATTGCTAGCACTACTTTCTTAATTGGTGTGTAATTAAGTTCATATTGCACGAATGTTTTGCTGATGTAATAGATTGCACGTTCTTTTCATGTTTCATCTTCTTGTGCCAATAGTGCCCCCAGTGAGGTATTAGTTGCCAAAACATATAGGAGCAAAGGTTTGTCTGCAATTGGAGCCATTAGAATAGGTGGGTTCACCAGATACTACTTCAATTGATTAAATGATGTTTCACATGCCGCATCCTACTTGTGAGTAATACCTTTGTGCATAAGTTTAGTGAATGGTTGAGCTTTATCAGCTGATTGAGCAATGAACTGTCGAATTGATTTTAATTTCCTTTGTAATGATCACACTTGACTAATGTTTCTAGGTGGAGGCATCTCAATGATAGCTTTGAATTTTTCTGGATCAACTTCAATTCCTTTAGTAGAAACTATGTACCCTAACAATTTTCCTGAGGTGACCCCAAATGCACACTTTTTTGGGTTCAAGTGTAACTTGAATTGTTCCATCCTATCTAATATTTTTGCTAAATCCTATAGATGATCTTCACGATGATGAGATTTCCCTAAAGTGTCATCCACATAATCTTCCATATTTTTGTGCATCATGTCATGAAAGATTGTTGTCATTTCTCTTTGATATGTCGCTCCTACATTCTTGAGTCCAAAGGGCATGACGTTCTAGAAGAAAGTTCCCCGTGGACAATTAAAAGTTGTCTTATCTTGGTGTTTTGGAGCAATTTTTATTTGATTGTACTGGGAGAATCCATCCATTAAGGACAACATCTCATATCCAGCTGTAAGATCTACAATGACATCAATACTTGGTAATGGAAAGTCATCTTTTGGACATGCTTTATTGATGTCTCCAAAGTCAATGCAGATTCTAATGGATTTATCATGTTTTGACACTGGCACAATATTAGATATCCAGGCGGCATATGCAATAGCTCTTATAAACCGTGCTTTCAACAATTTTTCTAGTTCTGCTTTTACTAAAAGAGAAATATGTGGATGCATCTTTCTTAATTTTTGTTTGAAAGGTTTTATTCCAAGATCTATAGATAAATGGTGCATAATCAAATTAGGGTCAAGTCCTGGCATATCAGAATAAGACCATACAAAATTGATCTTCTTTTCTTTGAAAAACTATGTAAATGCTTCCTTTTCTTCCACTGATAGAGATTGAGCAATGTATATGATGCACAGGTTATCCTCTGTGCCAAGATTAATTGGTTGAGTTGGTTCAATAAGTAATACTATCCATTCCTGAGAGTGATCAGGAAGGATATCAAGTTTCCCATCCTTTAGCACCTCAGTGAGGTTTTCACTATCAGATGCGTCTTTTATTCTTTCTTTTTCACGATCTAAGACTGTCACAGAATGGTTTTCACCCTCAGATCTTTTATTGATTTTTTCTTTATTTTTGTGACTGGAAAACTTGATATCCTCCCTAGCATTAGAATTCCTAGTGGAAGAAGTTACAGGTTCAACTGCATTGAGCTATTAATCGATCTCATAGTCATTGGCAAATATGGGTATATCCATAGGTTCAGACAGAGTCCAGTCAATTAAGTCAGGATGTAAAAGTTGAAGATCATTGTTTGGGTCAGTTTCACTAATGTCAAGATGTAGGATGGAATTGTATTCATCACATTCAAATGGGTCAACAAGATCTATCATAGTATCTTCCAAAAGAATGGTTAGATTGGGATATCTGAGCTTTGTCCCCCTTCACATAGTATCACTAAATTCAAATGGTCGAATATCTGAGCTTTGTCCCCGTTCACATATTATTCTATTAAGATATGAATTTACCAAGATGTGTTGATACTCTATAGAATCTACCAATAATCCTCTGCCGGTATCAATAATGTTAGGTGTCATGATGTCTTGTCAATCTATGTCCATGTTAGAAGGACCAGCATCATTGGAACTTTCACCTCTCTCCATCTGGGGTGCATATTGTTGAATGACATCTATCTCTATATCTACAGTACTGACATCAGAGAATGAGTCCCATTCATAGTCATTAGAATTTATTTCCGTGGACTAACTGGTATCTAGAACATGAGTAGGTGTGACCCTTTCTCCCCAGTTGAGATGATGATTGTCGTTTGTATCAGTCTCCTCATCATAATGATTCTCTTGAATTGTATTTTCAACACCATTAATGTTTAAATTCTCTAATAAGGGCATGCTTGTATCTTCATCCTCAGTTGTTTGAGTTAAAAATGAAGGAACATATCTTTCAACTTGATACTGGGGATTGTCATCATGAATATGTAATATTATCTCATATGACTACTATGTGAATTCTATTTCTTCTTCTGATTCTTCCATTTCTTCATCAAAGATTGGCCCATCTTGAATGAGAGGTATTTGTGATTCTTCAGAATATCCAATTCATGTTTTGTCTCTGGGATCTCTGAATTGTGTAAATATTGGTTCAATCAAACCTTATCTATTGTTTCCTAAAGGTCCTTGTCCTTGATATCCCATCTTTTACATGATATGTAGACCACATCCATATTGTTGAGTGGTAATTTGAATGTGCTTGATATCTTCATGAGCATCCTCTTTGTCTTTGTATAACCAACTTAACACATCAGCATCCTCTTTTTCTTTTTCCACTGATTTTCCTTGTACAAAGGTTCCATTGAATTTTGTTTGCACTTAAGGTGTTGCTGCCATTGTAGAAGATGATGGTCTCCCTTGTGATCTTGGAGATAAGGGTAATTCTGTCATAGAGAGTAATTCATCAATCTTGTATTCTCCCATTCCATTATCATGTAACTTTAGCTTCTTTTCAAATTCTTGCATCAATGTGGATATTGAACTCTCTAGGAGTCGTTCTTGAGAAGCTTCTCTATTATATGGAACCATCCATTCATTTGATTGACGCATATTGCTACAAGAATGAAAGTAAGTTGTGTCAGTTGGGATTTTTATCTCTTCTTCATTGTATGAGAACTTCAAGCATTGATGAAAAGTAGAGGGGACAGCTTTCATTTCGTGTATCCATGGTCTTCCCAAGAGAATGTTGTAAGATAGTTTAAGATAAAATACTTGGAACACGACATTTCTTTCCATAGGTCCCACTCTGATTGGCAACATGACTAGCCCTTTGGATGATCTTTCTTCATTGTCATATGCTTTGATAGTTATTATCTTTTTAGGATCAATATGCTCATTTGAAAATCCCAGTTCTTTGATTAGGCCTAGAGTGCAAATGTTGAGACCCACTCCTCCGTCTATCAAGACTCATCTTACTCGATGTTTGTGAATGAGTACTTCTATGTGTAGAAGCATGTTATGGGGGTGACTTAAGGCATTGTCATCCTCTTCAAAAAAGGATAAATAATGAGGAGTAGTCAAGTGTCCCACCATAGTTTGAAATTTATCTATGTCCAAATTGTCAGGAATATTTGTTTCCACCAAAGCTTTTTCCAAAATCTCTTTATGTGAAGGAGAGATTTTAAGAAATTCAAGAATTGATATTTGTGCAGGAGTTCTTTGTAATTGATCAACCAAGCTATAATTAGATGAGAAAGATGATTGATTTTGCTTGGTTATTGTAGGTTTTGATGATATAGGAAGTTTTGAAGAATCTCCTTTTAGGAATACCTTGGCTTGTCCTCGTGTTACTGCATTAGAAGTTTCACCCTTTTTCTTGTCATTGATAATGATCACATTGACACTTTGATAGGCTTCTTCTAGCATGTTGATAGTTTTGTCATGAGAATATGTGTAGTTCACCTGATTACCTTTGGCATTGGATGATTCTCCTTTCTCATAATTAGGTAAAGGTGATTGAAAAGCTATATGGTCTTCATTTTTCTTGTGTCCATCCACTGTAATGACCTTGTTGTCAATTAAGTCTTGTAACAAATGCTTTAGTTTCATGCACTCATTTGTTCTATGCCCTTTTTTTCTATGGTACTCGCAATAGTGGGCATCATTCCACCATTTAGGCTTAACTGGTGGTTCATATGGTCTTGATTCTAGTAATGTGATCACCTTGTGAGTGACAAGTTTTCATAATGCAGATTTCAAAGACTCCTTTAGAGGTGTAAATGTCCGTTTAGGAGCATATGTTAAAGGTGGTTTTTGCTGATTGTTATTTTGATTAACTCACACAATAGATGCAATGGTTGGATTCTTAGGAGGAGTAGTAGTAGATAAATTAAATGCTGGTTGTTGTGATTTTACGTTGTGTGCATCTACTACTCCATCATTGACAACATTCCAATTTTTGTTCGAAAACTTTGATTTATCTTGGTTACCATTGTAATTTGGATTGAAAGATCCCTTAGTCTCCTTGTAGGTTTTAATTTCACCTTTCCTTATCAAGTTATCTTTGATTTTTATTCCCATCTCAATCATTTTTTCAAATGTTGGAATGCATTGTAGTTGGATATAATGATTTAATTCTATGACCAATTTGTTTACAAAAATATCCATCTTTTCTGTTTCTGGAATTAATCAAGGATATCGTGCAAAAATTCTTCTCCACCTTTGTGGAAAAGATATAAAAGGTTCACCAACTCTTTGTTTTGCATTGCATAAGTCAATCATAGTAATGGGATGTTGAATGTTGTATTAATAGTGTTGCATAAAACTTTCTACAAGTTCTTCAAAGGTTTTTATCCCATGTGGTAATTTAGCAAACCATTATGTTGCTTGTCCAGTCAAACTGTGAGGGAATAATCTCATAAGATATGTTTTTTCATGAATGAATTCCATGCTTAAGGTATAGAAATCCCGCACATGATCTTGAGGGTCTATGCATCCTGTGTATTTTTCATATTTAGGTATGTCCACATTTGGTGGAAATGTTGGCATGTGTAAGCTTTGATCAAATGGCATAGGACAAAATGTACTCATAGAGTATTTCTTTGGTACAATTTCTTTTTCTTTCTTCATGTCAAGAAGTTGAGTTTGTAAAGCTTCCACTTGTTTCACAAGGAGATTCATAGGATTTTCTTCTTCTTGTGTTTTGATTTGTTCCATATCAAAATCTTGAAGTAGTTTTATTGCATGAAATATTTTTTTTTATCCGCCATTAGGATTTTGTCCATGATCTTTTGGAATCTTGCATCTTGTTGGACTTTTTGGATATACTCCTTAGTTAGTTATTCATCATTATTGGTTTCAAAAGCCTATTCATTTTCAATTCCATCCATGTTGTTGTTGTTGGTGTTGTTGGTATTGTTGGTATTGTTGGTAGTTTTTGAAACACTTGCTCTAGGAGCTGAAAAAGGATCATACTCTTGTTCTTTTTGTGCTTCAATGTGTACTCTAGGATATTTTGAAGTATCTGTGTGTTGAATAAGTATACTTCTTTTCCACACCATGTAAGATTAAATGATACTTGATTAGCAAAGAATAGCAACCTATCACCTATAGTTTCAACGTTTTGATAGACTAGCTTTACAATTGGTCAAAGTTGGTGAAAAATTGTTGATGTAATTGATAATGTTTGAGATCTTAATGAAGGTTAGATTGACCTTGATAGTGATCTCTAAACACAAAGAGGGTTAATATGACCAATTAAAAAGTAGTGTGAGTTTATTGAAACTAATAGAAAATATTTTGATTTTCTAGGAACCAAGGTTTTGATTTGAGCACTTTGGATATTTAGGACTAGAAATAGATGACTTTAGAACTTCCATTTTTGAAGTGAGTTTTGAGATGAATAGCACAAAATGACCTTTGTTTTTGACAATCAAGACAATAAACCAATGTTTTAGGACCAATGTTTTTGATCAAACAAGATAACAAGGACTTGAGGACAATGCTTTTGGACCAATGTTTTTGAGTAAACAAGACAACAAGGACTTAAGGACAATGCTTTTGGACCAATGTTTCTGAGTAAACAAGACAACAAGGACTTAAGGACAATGCTTTTGGACCAATTTTTTTGAGCAATTTCTTGAGAACTTTTGTGCAAAGGAACCAACCACTATTTTGAATAGACTTGCCCATTTTTGGAATGCTTCCAAGGTGTTTCGAATTATGCAAATTTTAGTAGCACACACACACAAAGAAAGTTGTTTTTGTCATAGTTCTGATAAGGATTGTTTGTTTTTGAAAATTTTGTGATTATAAGGGTACAAACACGCACTATCCCTACAAAATTGGCATAGAATAAAAATTGCTTGCTCATAGACTTAGGTACACACCCATTTGCTAATCAGAATATGGCTATCACCAAGCATGCAATGGCTCCAGTCATGATACCATATTATCCAGTTCCAAACGCAAATGGGGGCACAATATGATGAGTATCTTGGGGCAATTACTTTTTGCCTTGCACAAGGATTATCACCTTTTAGGGGGTGATCCAGGTAGCTTCTAATCCTATGGTGTTTAGTAAGGTTCTCAGTTTGGTTGTATCCTCTACGTCCACGCAAGCACAATTGAGGCATATAGCCCTATAGAGGGTCTTGGAAAAATGGGTCACATAAACGTGATTGAGACCGTTAGGTCGCCCTTAAGTTAGACATGAGCCAAGTATAAGCTCAAATGACATTCGACTCCCCAGGATTTAACTTGAAAGAGTAAATTTGTTTAACGTGAGTTAGAGTGGTGTGGCTCACACCTTGTTCTCACATGGGTTGTCCCGGGAGATTTTTTCCTCACCAGTAGGCCCAACTAAAGGATAAAGCAAGTAAAGATGATTGGCATTGAAAAGAGGTCTAGATTTCTGATTTTTCCCAAAGGGAAAATAGCATACTCTCCTACTCGATAATGTTTTCTCCTATAAAGCACTTCAAACAAAGTTAATTTCCTCAAATCAAGAATTAATCTTCTATTTCACGTTTGAGTTTCTGATTTTCCTAACGGAAAAAGAGCATAATCCTCTAATGAAACCAAAAATTAACCCTAAATTTGACGTTAAGATGCCTAATTTAATTGATAAAACACATTGCATATGAAAGAAAATTGTTCATTTCCTCCAATTTTAGTACAAAGCATAATTTTGAGTTTGAGTTTCTGATTTTCCCAAAGGGAAAAGAGCATAATCCTCTATCCAAATTAGGAAATGCACAAAATTGTTTTAAGTGTCAAAGTGTTTAAATTTTCACAATTTGGCCACCTACAACAAACTTGTTAGTAGTTTCTCTCCTTGGAAATCTTTGGCAAATGTCCTGCAAACATGTTAGGCTGCTATAAAGATGATCAAAATCACAAAAAACAACCAAGTTAGCATGTTATAAATCCAATTTATCAATGAAAATATTTTGTATTTCTGCTCTCTAGATTACAAACAATAAAATAGTTACCGAAAATGATAACTCCCAGAAATGATAATACTTTAACCTTAGATGCTAAACTTAACCGAAAATGATAAAGCTTTTACTCCAAATGATAAAGCATTCCAGAAATGATAAAGGAATTACCAAAGATGCATTAAAGCCAAATTTTTACCTTCCAAAGATGATGTCATTGAACCAGTAGATGATATTAGCATGATAGGAGGTGATAAAAGAATCCCGGCAGATGATAGAACACTCCTAGAAATGCTAGAAGAACAACCCTAAATGATAAACTGCCAGCAAAAAGTCAAACTGTTAAGAACAAAGAGAAAAATTCTATAAAAATGAGCAATCTGCCCCATGGTGGGTGCCAAAATGTGATGTGTTATTATGTATCCTACAATTATACTGCACACAAACACTCAATAACTCATTATATCCAAGGTTAGTAAGATCAATTCAATGAAAAACATAGAAAACCTTGAGAAATCAAATTATTGCTTCCTAGTCATGAAGATTCTATTATAAATTGTAAATTGCTCTCAGATTAAGCATGTTAGATCATAGAATGAAAATCATGAAATGGAAGATTCATTGTAAAAATGCCTAAAATGCTCAAGAACATGTTCAATTATGCACAATTTTGATCAAATTATACAAATGAACTAGATTAGCATGCTAAAAATGATGAACTAGATAGCTAAAACCAAATTGACATTATATCTATGCTTTTAATTCTATTTTCCTATATCAAATAAGCTTAGAATGGCTTCCTTTTATATAGAATTCTTGGAGGGAAATATTCAAATTTGAATTTGAATTGAGTAGTTGAGATACATCCATTGAGGGATGGTTGAGATTGAAACTTGCTTGATCCAAGTGATTACCCCCTATTAGTTAGAGGCTTTTATCTTTGAGACATGTTGAAGGAATATTAATTATTTGATGTAATTATTTCCTTTTAATTGATTTCTTTAGCCATGTATTTTATTTTTTGATTTGATTTAATTCATTCAAGGTTAATTGAAGAATTAATGGCTTTTGATAGATGTCTCTTGATGAGTGATCTTGGATTGTTGATTTTTGATGAATTATATACTTAAAATGATCTAGTTTAATTATTTAATTATTATTAGCTTAATATTGGTAGTCTTGATTAGGACCTGGAAGACTTAATTGCAGATTAGGGCTTTTGAGCTTATCAAACTATTTTTAGGTGATTACATGTCCGTAATGACATTCCATACCATGTGTGTATAGGGTAAGAATAAAAACATACCATAGAGCTTAATTATGAATGCGCATATCCTGATGTGATCATATGCACATGCGTTGATGCTCTGATTGACTGCAAGTCACTGTTCTATTCTATCTTCTACACTTAGTCAATTTTCACTTCATAGTTTTCTGTCAAAACGTCATATGACTTTGTTGCCATAATGAAAACACAAAATAAGTCATATACTCCTTGGGATTCAAATTTCCAACAATCTCCCTCTTTGTCATTAATGGAAACAAAGGAATGTGGCCAAGTTACTCAAAATTGACTAACACCCAAAAAATGTATATTCTCTTCTCTTAACATATACTATATATTTCCTTGCATATATATAAACTATTCTTCATTCATACATTACTCCCCATTTGACATTAATGAAAAAGGTTTCAAAATTCTAAGTCTCTAGATACTTACTCCATGTATACATTTGGATATGTTATCTACAGATATCTCTTGCTGCCAGAATGCCTTTAGTGCATCAATTGTTTGTAGATGGGAGCATAGGGCATATGTGAGTTTTTTCATCTTTGTCAAATCTAAGCTGGGTCCTTGATCATAGGTAGCAATGGTTGCATCAATTTGTTTAATGTTCTCATCCAGAACTGTTAAGGAGGGTGCTAGTGCATTTCTCAGTTGAGTCTGTCTGATTCTTATCTTATTGATCTCAAACTTTGCCTTTTCAATCTTGTCCAACTGACCTTGATAGATATTGTTGCAGATGTTCATGTCTTGCATGGATGTTTCAACTAATTTTTTAACCGTGTCAACCAAGATGTCAGCTTCTTCAATCTTTTTGATGTGTTATGAGGTGAATTTCACTATATCCATACAGTTTGCTATAACCTTTCTGCCTTTTGATGCCAATTCTTTCAACATTGTCTGACCAATATTTAATGACTTTAAATCTAAATAAAAATTCTTTGTCAGTTCATTCAATCTTTCCTTTTTATATTCATCTTCTGCAATTCTAGTAGCTGAGTCTACTAGGCTTGTAACGTGTGCATTGAAGATTGTTAGGATGTTGTCTACATCATCAACTGACTAAATTTTAGCCACTTTCTTGTCTGCGAGCACTAGGTCATTCAGAATTTTCACTGATTCCAAGAAGAGAGGGTTCCTCATAACTTGTTTCTCTTTGGCTTTTTCCATGGCTAGGACACTGATTTTTATCAGGTCTTCTTCTCCCCATGCATCTAGACTTGCTGAGTAAGGAGTTAAACTTGACAACAATGAGTTTCATGGTTGAATGGATGGTCTAAATATGGTATTCTGACTAGTATCCATGCATTCACTTTTTACTAGGATCTCCATGATTGGTGTCTCATTATTTTGATTATCTTCCTCTTAATTCAAGTCTGTTCAATCTTTAGAGGGAACTTTTTCTTGTTGCAAAGATGTGTCATCAATGCACACCTCCTTTGTCTCTTTAGTGCTAAATGCTTTTTCAACTTTGTCCATATCATTGTTCGAGGTGGTCATGGATATTTTGATATCATCAATCACTATAGTATCTTTTGAATCTTTTAATGTATCAAAGGCTATTGAAACTGAGGGCGCTGAAACCTGTGGACCTGTCTTAGGTGCATTCTGAATCACTAGTTCTGTAACCTACTTGGGAGGAACTGGAGTTACCTTTGTTGTAGGTGTCGTTGATGGATACATATGTCTATCAAGAAATACCCGCTCAAATGCTTTCTGATTCTCTTCACCAACCAGATCATACTCCTTATTCATGATGTGGAAAACTCTTGTTTTGGTTCTTAGGTGCAACTTTACTAAGTCTAATAAAATGTCTCTCTCGTTAAGCAAACATACTGGAAGAAGACTATCCAATGTTTCTTCTCTTATCCTCATATCCTCTTCAATTGCTTGCCTCTTTAATATATCAAGTATGTTCCATACCTTGTCTGGTATGACTGTTATGAGTTCCAATACTATCCTTTTGAACTTAATCATGTGAGAGATGATCATAGAATGAATCTATGATTTGTCTATCTCTTGATATTTGTCATATACATTCTTGAGAGATTCTAGTCTTCCTTCATTAACAATTCTGTTCTTTAGAATAGTTAGACTAGGTCTAAATCCTACCTCAGGAGGGGTTTGTTTTTTCTTTACCTTGCTCCTTGTGGTCCTTGAGGATGGATGACTTGTAGGAACTCATTTCTTCCTTTTGGTTAACTTACTGGGTACAGAAGGTGGAGAAGATTCTAGATCAATGGTGGTTGATGGCACAGATGTATCTACATTTGATTTCTTCTTCTTCTTCTTCTTCTTCTTAGGCATATCATCAGACTTTTCAATTTTTACTTATGTGGGAATCTTCTCAAGTTCTTTGGCTATCTTATCTTCCCTAGCTCTGTCTAGGTCTTCTTGTGTAACACCATGAACTTTTAAGATATTTGAGGTAGTCCTTGATGCCTTCCTTTTGTTGTCAGCACTGTATAAGACAGAATCAACTTGATTTGTCTTTTCTCTGTAAGTACCCCATCTAGGTTCATTGGGATCCTTGGGTATAGATAGGAGGACTTGTGCATAACCTTCCAAAACATGTTCTTCAACTTCATAACTGAGAGGGTGAACCCATTTTGTTCTAGGCTCAACTGCCTCCATGCAAGTACAATCAGTTTCCACCATGAAGCATATGGTGTCTTTGTATTTCTCAACTATCTTCTTAGGTATCCTGAACCTCTTTTGTATCTTAATCCTGAATGTTTTGATATCCATATCCATAGTATCTTTTGCACTGCTCTCTGATGTAGCTTTTATTGATATCTGAGACATAGTAGGTTTACTCCTATCTAGGTAAAGATTTGTAACTTTACCAAAAATATGGAAGTACAGGTAAATGATCAAAGAGCCAAACCTAAATATCATGCTCTTGTCATGCTTAATATCCTTGATGTTCTCAATCAACTATGTGCACAATAGTTCACAGAGATTGTATTGATTGTTGTCTTTCACTATCCTTATTGCTACCAAAACTATTGTTGCGGACACACTATTTAGTCTTCTTGCCTGTTGAAACTTGTATCCAAGTATCATAGTGAGTATTTTGATATCATCCTCCTTAATAGGATCAACTGTCATACCGTGCCTATCACTTCTAGATAAGAAAACTTGTTCAACCTTCTTCTTAACATCCTTTCTAGTAGGAAGAACTAGTCCAGTCTTAGGAAGTCTAGTCAGTTCATGGATTAGGTTTGCAGTGATGTAGACAGGAACCTCACCAATCTAGTATAGGTCATCATGTATCTTGCTCAGTAATATCTTCACCCATCTTGGCTCATAGAAATCATGCATGTTAGAATACTCAAAGATAGCATTATCAGTGAGATGCATGTATTCATCCTTGAATGAATAGTTTGGTTTCATCATTGAACCCATAAGAGTTGCTATGTTGTTGTCTCCAACTATTTCCTTTTTGCAATATATATACGCGTGAATGTCTTCTACATGCATGAATCCAAGCAAAGTCTTGGAAATTGCTCCCTCTACATCATCTAGTATGGAGTTGAATGGATTCTCCTTAAAGACAAATCTCTTCCTTTCAGCAATGTCAAATACAACTAGGGTTGCCATACTTACTTGCAACTTGGATAAATAGGGTTTCACGACAATTCAAAATGACACGACTGCTAGGGTTCCATTTCAACATGTAATCCATTCACCAACTGATCAAATCAATACCTTTGAATGTTTTGATGCTTAGTGCTCCTATGCTCTCTATAGGTTTTATGATCTTAGATGTAAATAATGAGAGTAATCAATCAATCCACTGATTTATATAAAGTTTTTGTGCATTTAATGTCGTAAGTGCTTTTATTGAGACTTTCAAACTCTATTCAGAATGAAGTACAAAAAATTCATGAATGAATACTACATTCTTTTTTTTATCACGGACATTAATCCAAAGGCGCATACTCAGAGGTGAGTATACCAGCCACGCAGGGGTTCAAAGCTAGAATAGCTCCCCCTAAGATCATGAGGGTCAACTATTCAAAAGTAGAAGGTTTGTCCACTAAGGATGCATCTAATACCTTGTTCTCTTCATTATCCTTCTTTACTTCAACCCATATTTTATCTGAGTTAGCTTTAGATTCCACAAACTTAACTTCTCCTGATTCTTCAAACAGAGACTTTTTAGGATTCTCTTGTCCTTTTGTTCTTGACCTGCAAAATCTTGAGATGTGCCCAGCTTTTCCACATGAGTGATAAATGATAGGAGGTCTGATGTTGTTATTCATCATGCTACACTGCTTGGCTATGTGTCCATTATAATTACATATCTGACATGTAATGTTCTGCAAGTTTCTTTGAGGTTGATTTCTCTGATTGTATTGAGTCTGATTCCTTTGGTTTAGTTGTGACTGATTTCTTTGATTTGTCCTGCAATGAATAGCCCTATGACCAAACTTATTACAAGAGTAACTGTAACCATTGAAGGGTCTTACATGCTTACAATATCTTGCCAAGTGACCATGCTTTTTATAGGCATAGAAAGTACGGTTGATTTCCTTGTTCTTATCTTTTGGTGGTTCTTCTTTAGTCTCTTCATGATTCTCAGTTTTCTTTTCTTGTGTAGATTCTTCTTGAGATTTCTTTCTTTCTTGTATTGAATTGATCTCAATTTGAGCTATACTGTATCCCATACCAGTTGTGTCACCTTTTATATTTTGTGCATAAAGCTATGATTGAATTAAATTAGAACTTGTGTGAAGTTTATCAATGTTGTCTTTTGCTCCTGATAATTCAGTTTCAATCTTATTCTTGATGTTTTCCAATTCCATGATTTTCATATTAGCTTGCATGAGTTCTTCATCTAACTGTTTATTTTCTTTGTTCTTCTCTTTAATATCTATTAGGCTATCAGTTAACTGATCATTCAATTCTTCTATCTTATCCTTTAAAGATAAGTTTTCTTCATTCAGTTTCTTGACCATTTTCCCCAAATCTTTTATAGAGCAATCTTTCAAATCTTTTCTTAACTTTTTGATAAGCATTTGTGAGCCATCAAATTTTAGTTTAAGTTCCTCATTTTATTTCTCAGATCTGTCTAGATCTTCAAGGGCTTCTTCAAGATTCTTTTTCATATGTTTTACTTCTACTAAGTCCATGATCTCCTCAAGTGGTTAAACTTTCTTTCAGAGGACCAATGCTCTGATACCAATTGTTGGAAACACTGAGAGGGGGGGTGAATTAGTGTTTAGCTAATTCAGCTAATTTAAACATAAATCAATTATATATCACTTGAATCTTAATACAAGATCACATGACACATAATATGATTAAGGGGAAACCTTGATTAGAGGAAAACCCTAGTGGGAATTAGCACCCACAAATATTGCACTAGTATAATGAACATGTTAAAGTTCCTTTGCCCTATTAGGAGCAGTCTTTACAATGCAAGTACAATGACCTATTTAAAGGCCTTACTCTATTAGGAGTCTTTTACATACAACCCTATTAGGGGTGAGGACTCACTGTCCAAGAGCTCACTGCTCAATGAGAAAAAAGGCTACAACCTCCTGAGAATAGATATGCACTATATCAAAAGTGAACTGTTGTATATGACACAGATGTCTGATCAGTTCTGGTTATGCGCTTATGCTCTTATCATATTTAAGGGCTCTATCTCATACTCACATATTTATAATTCTCTTCTATGTCTCTCCTCTGCATATTTCTTTGACACTTCAAATATATCTTTACATTGCATATATATATGTTTATGCCTGAGTAGATGTGACTATAAAGAAGACCTTAGTCGGCCCAAAAACAACATTCACAATGCTTCCAAGAAAATTGGCTTAAGTGTGTTTACAACAATGTTTAATACATGACTAAAAACTTATTACAATAGGTTCTTAGCCTTTACATAACAAAAGTTTACACACTAATAAAAAACCTAAAGTCGGCTCCATACTCGGTATTCTGGACTGCTAGTGTACTTGTTCTTTCAGTAAATTGTCTGTACTAACATTTTGTACCATGCGTGTATAGGGTAAGCATAAAAACATACCATAGAGCTTAATTCTAAATGTGCATATCCTGATGTGATCGTACACATGTGCGATGATGCTCTGATTGATTGCAAGTCACTGTTATGTTCTGTCTTCTACACTTACTCAATTTTCACTTCATAGTTTTCTATCAAAACTTCATATGACTTTGTTGCCATAATGACAACACAAAATAAGTCATATACTCCTTGGGAATCAACTTTCCAATAGTAGGGTCCCATCACTTATCCATGAATTACCATAGTGTGATCCCTTCAAGGATAGATCATGATCACTTTTCTTTCAAGGCTTTACGCTCACTATCAGAGAAAATAAAACTTGATTCCACATTACTTTACCTTTCTCTTAGTAAACGCAAGTCCCACTAACTCACCAGGACATGTGGAACCCAAGCGTGATGCCTCAAAGAATAAACATCTTTCATCTCTACTTCAAGGCTTTGCACGAGCCGCACAATCAAATTTAACATGAAAACATATTAACTTCACTTAAATGCCAACTTGGTCCCACTAACCTGCCAGATGTCATCACAGTGTGATCCCTTCAATAGTAAATATCTTGATCTTCATGATTAAGGATTTATGTTGGCCGTAGATCTAATTTAAACTTAATTTCCTTTAATCACCTTTTGAAACCCCAGAGGTATGATGTTACTACTATCCACATGTCACTTGGGTGTGATGCCTTAATCACTAACTATCTTCATGTATGTGCCTGAATAAATGCGCTAGCCGTTGGATTAAATCTGATCTAACTGTTCTTTAACTTATTCAGAACCCCAACCACTTTACACATGGCAGTCGGGTGCAATGCCTTGAAGCATAGAGATCTACATCTTTACCTTAAAGGGAATATGCTTGTCGTTGATCTAATCAGACCTAAACTTATCTTAACATACTTTCTTTACACAGAGTCGGACCCACTTGGGGCACTTGGCGCGAAGGTGCAATGCCTTAAAGGGTAGATCAATAGTATCTTTCTTATGAGGGTTTATGCCAGCCACATGATCATTAGCCACTTGACCATGCATTAATTCCTTTTAAACGGGTCCTCAAATCTGTCAGCAGCCATGCGTTGCCATGATGTGATGCCTTAAAGGGTATGATCACCGCATATCTTGATCAAGGAACACTGCTGACCGTTGGATCAAATAACACTTGTCTACATTTTGCCTTAATCCTTAAACATATCCTACACCCACCATCCACCATGTTTCACTTAATCACGTTTCCTTAATGAATAAAGATCTACATCTTGTGCTTTAAGGGATAGCGCCCACTATTAGATTAAGACAACTTGTACGTTGGGTGTAAAAGGTAATAAGGTTCACGGGCAGTTTAATACTTAGGAAAATTAAAAAATTAACCCACCTGACTTGGGAGATATGAAACCTAACATTTTAAGTGATAAAGTGCACCCGTTCAGACATAAAAATAAAGCACATGGTCTAATACCACTTTTGTGAACTGTAAAGTAACTGAAAAATAGAATAGGTTTTTAGGGTTTAAGGGTTTATTATTGAAAATGTTTTAACAAGGCTTAGAGTTTTACCACCAAGACTAAAAAATAAACATGTGAGGATTTATGAACTATAAAACCTTCTCAAAACTCAAGTCCCCTTTGAATGTAGACATTTTACAACAATTGCAGGCACATTTGACACTGATAAAGATCAAGACATATGAAATTTTGACAACATGACCCAAAAAATTTAATGGCACTCAGAAAACTAAATATAGTTCCAACACATACATTCAACCATCATAATCTAGTGGATTAAATTGTGGCCTTGTATTAACCATAGTAAGAGCCCTAATAAAACTTTCTTCTCTTTGATCCACTTCAAGTCATTCTAGGGCTTCTCCTTCAACTTCCTCTTCAACATCACTTAATTTTTTAATATGTCAACCTCTCCTTTGGGTCATTTCAACCACTTCCAATCTAGCAGCAATATGTCTCAACATCTCAACCACATTAGGGTCTACACCTCTTCCCCCTCTAGTGCCTCTCCTAGTCATCTTTGATGCTTCCTCTGCAACTGTGGGTCAGATCCTTATTCTTCTACCCCATGAAAAACCAAATTAGGAACCACACACTCATGAGATAAGATATATTCATCACAATCAAAAACCTTTCTCTGATACAACTTGATGCAAGCAAAGTAGGAGGGTCCAAAGATATGAACAATCCAACCTTGTAGCAAGAGTTACAGAGTAGAAACCAAGAGAATTCCTGAGAAAACACAGATCTAGAGTATGGAACACACATGAGATATTTTATTAAATAGGTAAAATAATTATAAATCTCAGCAATAGTGGTCAACATGTCCAACTCAAGAATGCTAGGGACTTATTATAAAGAACTCAATTATCTTCCTAACCCACGACTATAACAACTTTCTATAAACCATAATTCTCTACCTCCAGCCTCCAGCCTTCTTTTTCTCAAACAAGGACCAACATCCAACTTAAATACATGATCGCAACCTAACAAGTCAGCCTTAAGATTACATTCCCCAATAAAACAAAACATCTTACCAAATAACTCCCCAGTCGACCTTAGATCTAAAATATCTTTATCCAATGATTAAATCACAATGAGTGATCATACAAATAGGTTAGCCAAACATGTATCTATATAGGAAAATGATTCATAGTGATTCAGAGACCCTCAAAGCCTCTCCAAATCTACATATTCACCATATTTTCTCTATGATCAACACAACATAGGTTATCTTTATGCAATACAAAAGTATGGTTATTCTGCCAATTCTTATAGACCTGCAGTCAGTCATACATAACATTTTAATCAATTATTAATTGGGAAATTCCTATGGTCAAAACATATGCAATTTGGTGTTGGAAAGTGAAAATGCAAGCAATTGTTATTTTTTCATTGTTGTCAAACCTTAACTGGTGAGACTATTATTATCTATTTGAGTACCATATCTATTATTGATGAAGAAGATTTAACAAGAAGACCAAGCGAATGGTTGAGTTAAGGCAAATAAAAGGGTACTTGATCAGTTGGCACTCTAGCAAAGTAATTAGTTATTTACCTTTCAAAGACAGTTTTTCTGATTTTTCTGTGCCAAGCAAGTTTGGCTTGTGTTGAGCAATGTTGCTTGTGATGAAAAAAGTTGCTTGTACCGAGAAAAGTTGCTCGTGACAAGAAAAATTTTTCAATGTCGAGCACCAGTGAAATTATCGAGTGGAAACAGTGATGTTGGTCGACTTATAGTAATTGGATTAGTGATGAGATTTGAGATCTGTAGCCGACTTAGTTAATTTTATTGGGATATGTAATGTTAATTAAATATTGATCCACATCATTTAATGCATGGTTAACCATAAATAATGCATGGTTTCAAGATTTAATTAGAGACTACTTTGGAGAAGTAAATGTAACGCAAAGATGGAATGATCCATTGGATTTGACCTAACCTAAGATCTACAATCTTGTTTAAGCGAAAAAATATTTATCTGACCTAGAGAGGGAGGTATATGATAACCTCAAGGGGTTATTCATTGTGTGTGGATGTGTATGCAAAAGAGTTGCATAGTTGATTTACTGTATGGCATGATCTAGCAGAGAAGGCTGAATACAGAAGCAGAGAGTTGCATGTGTGATTGCTTGACGAATTTCCAAGCAGATCAGAAGGTTGAAAGGAAAATGTAGGCTATCCAATAAGTTAACATCAGAGCTATAATTGGATATGAATTGCAAAGTAAGTTGTATGTATCAGATCACAACTATTGATTACTTTCTAGCCATTGTATTAGTTAAATCCTTTAACAAGGTTGACCTAACAGTCATTTGTATAAATCCTCTAACAAGGTGACATTCATGTAGAATATTCTAAGTCCTCTAACAAGGCCACTCCTGACAGGGTGATTAAATCCTTTAACCAGGTCACACCTAACAGTGTGTTATTGTAACCTTTAACAGGGTTGGCTCCTCACAGAGCTCACTTCAGAAGAGTGAAAACTTGGTAGCATGTTACTGGTGGTTTTTCCCATATTGGGTTTCCATGTTAAATACTTTTTTCAACTTGTATGAATGCTTATGGTTTGTTTTACTATTATATTTCTACAAGCTAATTTCAATAGACAACAAACTCCATGATTAAAGTTGTTGACTTATGCTACTGGTTCCGAGTAGATCTGAAATATAGAAAGTTTTATTTGCTACATCTAGACCTAAGGATAACTGATTCACCCCTCCCCTCTTAGTTATTCTAAATTCATTCTAACAATTGGTATCAGAGCATTGGTCTCCTGAAAACAGTTTGAAGGTACTTGGAGCAAAAAGATCAAGATGTATAAGAAGGAGGTTCCTAAGCTGAACAAAGATAACTTCCCTGCATGGCAGAGTTTGATGAAACTGCATTTAGTTGATATTGGAGATGATGCTAAGTGACTTATTGAAAAGGACTATGTACCACCTTTTACTCCTGTCATAGCTACACAACTAAAATAAAATCAAGAGCACAATCAAGCAATGTTGGAGATCGCCTCCTCATTGAGCTATTCTAAGTTTGATGATATAAAGAGCTGCACAAATGCAAAGGAGATGCAGGACAAACTTGTAACTATCTATGGTGGAGACACAAATGTGCTGAGAGCTAAATCATAAAGTCTAAGAGGTAAGTTTGATGAGATGAAAATGCAAGAAGGAGAAAATGTTAATCAGTATTGTAGCAGAGTAAAAGAAGTTGTAAATGTCATTAGAGGAGATAATGGAACAATTGATGAGAACACTATTATGAGCAAGGTACTGATAACTTTACTTCTTGTATATTCTATTAGAGTTTCTGCAATTCAAGAACTGATATGTACTCCTAACAATAATCTGAATCTGGAAAATCTGATAGGCAGACTCACTGCATTTGAAATGTCAAATTATGATAACTATAATCCACAAGGGATTGATTCTGCTTTTAGATCACAGCTGGTTCTC
>MU226856.1:1017843-1028532 GCA_018584345.1 Thuja plicata | reverse complement strand
AATTAAAGATTGATCCATGTCATTTAATGTATGGGTAACCGTAATTAATGCATGGTTTCAAGATTTAATTAGAGACTACTTTGGAGAAGTAAATGTAATGCAAACATGGAATGATCCATTGGATCTGGCCTAACCTAAGATCTACGATCTTGTTTAAGCGGCAAAAGATTTATCTGACCTAGACAGAGAGGTATATGATAACCTCAAGGGGTTATTCATGGTGTGTGGATGTGTATGCAAAAGAGTTGCATATTTGATTTACTGTTTGGCATGATCTAGAAGAGAAGGCTGAATACAGAAGCATAGAGTTGCATGTGTGATTTCTTGACGGATTTCCAAGCAGATCAGAAGGTTGAAATGACAATGCAGGCTATCTAGTAAGTTAACATCAGAGCTGTAATTGGATCTGAATTGCAAAGTAAGTTGTATGTATCAGATCACAACTGTTGATTACTTTCTAACCATTGTATCAGTTAAATCCTTTAACAAGGTTGACCTAACAGTCATTTGTATAAATCCTCTAACAAGGTGACATTCAGGTGGAATGTTCTAAGTCCTCTAACAAGGCCACTCCTGACAGGGTGATTAAATCCTTTAACTAGGTCACACTTAACAGTGTGTTATTGTAACCTTTAACATGGTTGGCTCCTCACAGAACTCACCTCAGAAGATTGAAAACTTGGTAGCATGTTACTAGTGGTTTTTCCCATATTTGGTTTCCACGTTAAATACTTGTGTCAACTTGTATGAATGCTTATGCTTTGTTTTACTGTTATATTTCTACAAGCTAATTTCAATAGACAGAAAACTGCATGATTAAAGTTGTTGACTTATGCTACTGCTGCCGAGTAGATCTGAAATAAAGAAAGTTTTATTTGCTACATCTAGACCTAAGGATAACTGATTCACCCCTCCCCTCTCAGTTATTCTAAATTCATTCTAACATTTGGTTTGTGAAAAAATATTAAAATATGAATGACATTCAATGGTACAACTGCATTTTATGATCTTTGCACCAAGACCTATTTCTACTTCTACTAATCACAAATGAATAACAAGAAAATTAATTTCCAAAATCGATAACATCAAACTCATCTTGTTTTGGTTTGAATTGAATCCCAAAGAACTTGAACGGTTTGATACCACAATTATTTAGAAGATCATAGAAAATAAATAAAATGAACTTCCATAATGTTCTACAAAATACGTAGTCTATTCTTTACTTCATTAACCTTGAGTTACATTTCTCTACTCATCCAAAAACCTCCCACTCTATCGATGTGTGATTCTTCTCTTTTTCCTTCTACAAAAAAACACTCTCTCATGCCTTCTCCCTAATCAGGTCTATGGATTTATCAACATCAAGATCTTTCCAAGATAGATCCATAAATTCCTAGAACTGACTCCTTTTTAACTTCCTTAACTAACTCGCATAAATTTCTAACTCTTTCCACTATCATAACTAACCTTGAATGAACGGTTAGTGTAATTTATTATTCACTTTAACTATTCCAATCATGTGTCATGGACTTCATGATGATTACAAAGCTATTAATTAGCATAATAAATAATCTTAATGTCTACCACTAGGACTCAACTCATAAGGACCGATTACATCAAATTTGCTTCTAATGGCTTAACAAGTTGTATAGCAATATAAAATGAACTTAAAAGTCCAAATGGATTCCAAAACTTCCAAATTGGTACCATCCCCATGATGCATGATGCGCCTACATCAAATAGGCACCACCAAACAAGGAAATCCATCCAATGATTCAAACACTGACCGGTGTAAGAACATGAAGAACACATTCAAAACACAGCCAAAGAATCCATCATAACTTTAGGTGTGATACTCCAAATGAGTTTCTATCATAAGAAAATATTCCTAATGATCTGTAGAACACAAATCAATTACTGTAACTGCTAAGGATCTAAAGAACTTGACCATGACATAAAAAACTACAGCTGGTGACCAAGAACAAAAAAACTAACATTGCAACCGGTGACCAGGAATAGAAAAAAAAAATCATATGTTTTTGGTTGATGCAAGATTGCAATGATCCCAAGATACTCCTGCATCAACATGGGATCTCTAGCTTGAATCCCTTAAGGTTTTCATAAGGGTATCTTATGGAAAATCTTTAGTCACCTGTGGTGTCCGATGTAGGAGCATCCTTGGTTTACTGGAAATCTTGCATTATTCTGTGAGTTTGGGTTATAGTTGACAGTTTATGTGTTTTTGGCTATGGTTGGTCCACTTGGATCTTTAGCTATTGTTCTTGTACTGGCATGTTCTTGATAGTTTTTTGGACAATTTTCTATGATTACTCCTTATTTGGTGTTATCTTGTTCAAGATATGGAGGATTTTGTGATAGGACAATATTTGTTTTCCTCTTCTTACGATTGGGTTGTCTGGTTGGAGTGTGCTTGGAGTTTCCATGTGATTTGGGAGTTGCACTCATGGATTCTTGTTTAGGATTTTTATTGCATCATTCTCCTATGATCACATCTCTTGGGGTTGATTGTGTCATGAGATTTCTTTCTCTTTCTCACCGTGTGTAGCATGTTCATGATTGGCGTGGACTTACCTGTAGATTTGTGTTGCGATCAAGATTGTGGGATTCTTATCTGTTGTGATCAAGATTATGGGATTCTTATCCATTGCAATCTTACCATGTGGATCATGGTTCCTTCATGGATTATTCCATGTGGTCTCTTCTTCTTATGTTATGGTTGTATATGGTTGGACCTATATTTGTAATATGTTTCCTTCTTTAGGTAATGTTATTTCTTGTGCCAACTTGTGGTCATAATTTTTTATAAATGTAGGGCTTGGTTCCGTGTTAGAGAGTAAGTTCAGGAAAGTGAAATGAAGTTAGTGAAGGGAAGAAGGTATAGAAGTGGGCTATTATCTTGAAGCTTGGAGAGATCTTTGGGATAGATCTTAGAGTTTTTTTTCTTTGTATGTGGTCGTAATCGGGAAGGCCTTACATCCCGACATGTATGAGTTAAATTATGATCAATAAAACTTTTCTTACATATTGTATTGTTGTTATTCCTATGTTTTCATTGTGTTGACTTTTACTGCAAGGTTGGACATCTCCTTTGGGGATTCTCTCACCTAGGCACTGCATCAAATGAATGCTAAGAGGTCCTATGGGGTTGTAGGTGGTCTTAAGGTGTCCTATGGCACATTTACATGTCCTAGAACACCTTATGACCCATTAGGACCCTTTACGACATGTAAGACATATGGTAAGAGTTCCTAAGGTGTCCAAAGGTGTCCTAAGGGGTCATAAGGGTTCCTAGTACACATTAATGTGTCCCAAGACCCGTTATAACCCCTTAGGACCCTTGACAACCATTACAACCTGAATACGTAGATCTCTCTCTCTCTCTCTCTCTCTCTCTCTCTCCTAATATTTATTAAGGTTACAATCAATAATCCATTGGGAATCATGATGAAGGCAATGTATTGATTCCTAAAAATTTTTAAAAACCCTCAAAATCTAGAATCTTTATCTTAACTCCTATGAAGTTGAAACCACTCTCAAACATCTTAAAAGTATATACTAAAATTTAACTTAAGTATAAGAAATGAAGAGTATGTAACTTATACCTAAATGAAGAGTTATGTAACTTATACTTAAATGTTACATTTTATGTAGGGTCCTGGTGGTGAAATTGGCCTGGCAAGGCCTGTCACTCTCCCTCTTTGTCCCCCTTCTCACCCTCTCCCCTCCTTCTCACCCTCAGTCTCTCTCTCACCCCCTCCCTTCTCACTATCCCTCACTTCTCCCCTCCTTTTCCTACATTTACATCGTTCATACGCCTCATAGGGCATACGCCAAATAGGGCGTACACAAAAGAGGGAGTATGCCCTATGCACGAGATTGAAAACAACACAAGCAAGAACATTTAGACTTGCATTTCGTGTAAGCCCTATTTGGTGTATTTCCTATTTGGCATGCCCACTTTGTATTGCATTTGAATCCACCAAGACTAAGGCTTTGTAATGTCCCATAATAAATAAATGAGGAATAAATCAATGGTTTAATTATTTAATATTAATAAGTGTAAAGTTAATATTAAATAATTAATGCACTTTCTTTTTGAAGGTTTTTTCTTTTAATAAAGCATTATTAACGTTAAGTGTTAATAAATGTGGCTTTGTTAATAAAAGAATTATTAACGTCCTTATGGGAATTCCATGGGAATTACCATTCAATAAATTGGAAGCTTTGAAGGTGGGACAACACGCTTGAAGTTTTTGGTGAAGGTGATTACACAAGTGGATTAAATCTATTCCTTTCGTCAGATAGATTTATGACCTAGTGGAGTTCTAAGGAAGTCTAAAGAAGAGAATAAGACGTGGTTGTGGAAGAGAAAACCAAACCATAGACAAAGTTGTGACCTGTATAACCTATCTCTTGGCATGGAATTTATCATTTCATGGGTTACGACAATTTATGGACAGTAGTTGAAGTTGGAACTATTACCAAGTTGGCACGGTGATATCTGGTCTTGGTACTTTGACAAAACTAGTGACTCACATTCCCCCATCCGCATTGGCATTTTTGTATTCCCCTGCCACAATGTTTACAAACTACGGTGAAGAGCTATGATTGGGTGGTATACGATGACACTTCTGGGTCCATAGTGAAGCATGCGTGGAATTGGTGTTGGCATAAAAGAATCTCAAGCTATCTTACGAATGGTTCAACTGACTCACATCAAGCAGCTAGACAAAGGGAATCAGCGCAGTGGTGAAGATGGATCACTATTTTCAACTCTTCCAAAAATCTTTCGAGTTGGCAAGACAAAGGAGGCATTCAGAGGAAGTATCATGCAGTCTTGATAATTGCCACTGATAAATACAGGTGCATATTTTAATGTTACATGCTGAGTTTATATTTCTAAGTTAAAAATGATTCTGGAAAATTGGGAATGGATAATGTTTTCTCTTTGTCTAAATGAATTGAAAATGATTATTCAGATTATTAAAGGCTATCAGAATATTACAGTACTCCTTATAAAAATAGTTTTTTTAGAGAATTTGGGAATTTTACAGTATTTGCAGTCTTTTGTATAAAAATAGTTTCCTAGTGAATTGGGGAATTTTACAGTGGTATCAGAGCTTTCAATATTGCCAGCCTATAGGCTGTTTGTATTTGCAAAACAAGGGATTATGTTTTACTAAATAAGCCATCAGGCCATTATAATTTTCAGAATACAAGAGAACGTCAAAATAGGAATCCAACTAGTCCATCTAGTTCAACTCCACAATTTGAAATTGAGGAAAGTCATACTAAGATAGAAGAAGAAATAATTTTTGAACACAACAATAACATGGCAGAACCAGAAAATAATAGGGATTTAATTGCGGCATTGATTAGAAGTCAACAAGATATGCAAAACAATATAAATACTATGACCAATCTGATGACTCAATTCATGACTCAAAATCTAAACCAAAACCAAAATGAAGGTGGTAGGGATGAACGTTCAATTAATAATAATCAGCCTGAAAGATCAGCAATAGCCAGACCTTATATGCCAAATTTTACTCCACAAAATTTACACCCAAAACATGAACCTACGGTTAGAGAAGTGCAAGATGAAATTTTGAATGATTGGGACTCAGCTGGGGCAGAATTTAGATCTCACGTGACATTTAGGGAGTACATGGATGTCAGAATGAAACATAGGCCGCATAGGGACAGAAATTTCAATAGTGAATTACAAAGGAAAATTGGAAAGATGTCCATCCCTTATTTTGATGGCATGAGCAAAACCACCGCTAGGGATTGGGTTCAAAAATTAGACACATATTTTCAATTAAACCCTATGAAGGAGGATGAAGCTATCAAATATACAGCGTTACATCTTGATGGAGTAGCACATGAATGGTGGCACCATGGATAGGCCACATTGGGCCATAATCTGGTAGATACATATTTGGAATTCACGGAATGTCTCATTGATAGGTTTGATTTTAAAGATCCTAAATTACATTTAAAAGAATTGACGCAGCTAAATCAAACAGGGTCAGTTGAACAATATGTAATGGAATTTGAAAAATTGGCTGTGCTTGTCACTAAAATCTTTGAGCAAAACAAGTTTGTCCTTTTTATTGGTGGACTCTCTGATTCTTTGAAAGGTTGGGTTAAGTCTTTGTATCCTACCACTCTACAAATGGCTATTAAGAAGGTCAGAGATCTAGAACCTTCTATGAAAGGGAAAACTTGGAACAAAAATATTTTACCAAAATTGGATAAAGACAAAGAACTTTCCAACAAAGAAACATTTCCAAAACCCATATTTGATAAAGAAGAAAGGGATGAACTCAGGAGGCGCAAATTGTGCTTTAGCTGTAAAGAATCATGGCAGCCGGGTCATAGGTGTTTGGGTAAAGGGAAAATACATTACATTGAAGAACTACCAAATGATGATGAAGATGGGGAAAATACATAACCAAATATTGAAAATTCTCAAAAGGTTTATGTCTTTGAACAGGAAAATAAACAGCCAGGTGGTACGATAGTTTCCATGACAGGAATTCCTCATTACAACATTTTCAGGGTAAGAGGGGTATTACAGGGTCAACGAGTGATTGTTATGATTGATAGTGGATCTACTCATAATTTTATTGATGCTGCTCTTGTTAAGAAAAGGGGTTTACATACAGTTAAACATGACGGTTTTTATGTGAAAGTGGCAAGTGGTAGTAATTTAGTCAGCACACATAAAGTTCCACAATTGAGTATTGCTCTTGGTAATTATATGGTAACAGATGATTTTTATGTAATTGATTTAGCAGATACTAATGTTGTCTTGGGAATTTAGTGGATGGAAACTTTGGATAAATATTTGCAAAGTTTTAAACGTATGGAATTCTCTTTCAAGGTGGATGGATGAAAGGTGATTCTCAAGGGTATGTCAAATGGTGGACCCAGAATTGTCTCTGCTAAAAGGATGGAAGCCATTTTCTATCATGGGGAGGTTGCTTGGTCAGCATAGTCTTTGATCACTTTAAAGGTAATAGGTTTTAAAACTAAACACTATTCAGATGATTTTCTATAGATATTAGATTCTCACAGCCTATTTTTCAGTGATATACCTCCTGGGGTACCTCCAGACAGAGGTTTTGAGCACACTATTGAACTGGAAGAAGGGGCTAAGCCCATAATCACTACTCCATACAGACATCCTAAAGCATTCAAGGATGAAATAGAGAAAACGATTAAGGAGCTATTGGATATGGGACATGTTCAAACTAGCTCGAGTCCATTTGCATCTTCAATAGTGTTGGTCAAAAATAAAGATGGAACCCTACACATGTGTATAGATTATCGTGCCCTTAACAAAAGGACCATTAAAAATAGGTATCTGATTCCTCGTATTGATGAATTTTTAGATGAATTACATGGTGTTGTATATTTTTCTAAAATTGATTTGAGATCAGGGTATCATCAGATTAAGTTACAAGAACAGGACATTCATAAAACTTCTTTTCAATGCCATTATGGTCATTATGAATTTTTGGTCATGCCTTTTGGACTGACAAATGCTCCAGGAACATTTTAGTCTTGTATGATCATATTTTTAATAAGCAGTTGCGGTAATTCTTGCTTGTTTTCTTTGATGATATATTGATTTACAGCAAGACTTGGGAGGAACATCTGTTACATATTGACAAAATTTTGGGTATCATGGAGTCTCAATCTCTTTATGCAAAAGCTTCTAAATGTGAATTTGGTATGACAAAAATCTTATATTTGGGACATATGATCAGTGTTAAAGGTGTGCAAGTGCATCAAGAAAAGATCAGGGCTATTATGGATTGGCCACCCCCACGGACTCTTTCTAAGTTAAGAGGTTTTTTTGGTCTATACAATTATTACAGAAGATTTTTTAGAGGGTTTTCATAGCTTGGAGCACCACTGAAAAATCTTACCAAACAAGGGGCATTCAAATGGTTTGTAGAGTCACAACAGGTATTTGACAAACTCAAGGAGGTAATGAGTTCTTGTCCTGTCCTTGCATTACCAAATTTTGATCAGCCCTTTGTATTAGAATGTGATGCATCGGGTAAAGGAATTGGAGCTGTGTTAATCCAAAATAAATGTCCAATAGTGTTTGAAAGAAGGAAACTCACTAGTACTAAAAAACTGTATTCCATATATGATAAGGAAATGTTAGCTATTATGCATGCATTAGCTAAATTCAGACAATACCTAGTTGGATCCAAATTTGTGGTTAAAACTGATCATAATAGCTTGAAGTATTTTCTTAGTCAATGAGATTTGAATGATAGGCAACAAAAGTGGATTAGTAAAATTCAAGCTTATGATTTTGAAATTGAATATGTTAAGGGTAAGAACAATGTGGTAGTTGATGCTTTGTCTAGGAAACTGGAAATAAATGCTCTAAGTGGGGTGTCACCTGATTGGAAATCTTTGTTACTAGTTGAACATGCTAACAATTCATTTGCTTGTGATTTATTGGATGGAAATATTCAGGATGATAGATACAAAGTGGTGAATGATATTATTTACTACAAAGATAGAATCTTTTTGGTGCCTAATTCTAAATTAAAACTAATAATTTTGCAAACAATTCATGACTTGCCCTTAGCAGGACATCCAGGTTATGTTAAAACTTACAGGAAAATTCATGAAAGATTCACTTGGAAAGGGCTCAAAGATGATCTTCTACAGTATGTCAAGGAATGCACCACATGTCAGCAGAATAAAGTGGAGCACTCTTATCCATTAGGGCTATTACAACCATTACCTATTCCGGAATAGAAATGGGAGAGCATTTCAATGGACTTCATCACGGGTTTACCTCGGGCTCAAGGTAAAGATTGTATTTTTTTTGTGGTGGATAGAATTACTAAATTTGCACATTTATTTTCTATCACTACAGAGTTCATAGCCATTCAGGTCACTGAATTGTTTTTTAAGGAAATATTCTGTTTACATGGGTTACCAAGGAATATAGTCAGTGACCGAGACAATAGATTTTTGAGTAACTTTTGGGCAGAATTATTCAGGTTGACAGCTACAACATTGCATCATAGTACAAGTTACCATCCATAGACAGACATTCAAACCAAAATAGTCAACAAATGGGTTGAAGGATACCTTCGTAATTATGTTTCAAGGCACCAAAAAGCTTGGGTGTGTTGGCTGCATCTGGGAGAGTATTGTTATAATACTACTTTCCATACATCTATACGTATGGCTCCATTTAAGGCATTATATGCATATGATGCTTTATCCTTTGTTGACCTTTCTTTTGATAAAAGTAATGTGCCCAAGTCACGTGATTGGATTCAGGAAAGCCATGATATCTTGAAAACTCTTAAGGAAAATTTACACCACGCCCAGAATCAGCAAAACATGGATGCAAATAAGCAGAGAGTGGAACAGAGTTTTGAGGTTGGTGATTTAGTCTATCTTAGATTACAGCCCTACCACCAGTCTTCTCTCAAGCATATTGGGGCTGAGAAATTGAAGCCTCAATTTTTTGGTCCTTATCCAATTGTTCACAGAATTGGCATGGTTGCATATGAATTGGATTTACCAGCAGGTAGCCGGATACACAACGTGTTTCATTTTTCTTGTCTTAACAAGGCTTTGGGTCAATAGGTTTCAGTATCAGAGGATTTACCGCCTTTGATTGATGAAGGGAAATTAGATATGATATTGAAAGAGATTGTGGAAACTCGAGACAGGCATTTGCGTAATAGGACTATTTGGGGAGCGAGGGAGGGAGCGAGAGTGTCCGGATTCAACTTTGAATTTGGGCGGGAGAATTTGGGAGGAGGCAGAATCCTCTGAGCGCAGCAAGCGGAATGATGGGAAGGACATCGAGATCATAGGATTGGAGCGAGGGAGGGAGCGGGAGCGTCCGAATTCAACTTTGAATTTGGGCGGGAGAATTCGGGANGGAGGCAGAATCCTCTGAGCGCAGGGAGTGAGGGAGGGAGCGGGAGCGTCCGGATTCAACTTTGAATTTGGGCGGGAGAATTTGGGAGGAGGCAGAATCCTCTGAGCACAGCAAGAAGAATGATGGGAAGGACATCGAGATCACAGGATTGGATCCCGATGCGGGATAGGCACCAGAGGACCCAGGAGGGGGTCCCAGACAGGAGGCTAGGCTGGGGAAAATGAGGAAATGGGCATCTCTATTTGGCATTAAACCAATAGGTAAATCTTCTTTACCTTCGGTGAAGAACGTTTCAAAACCTTCTCAGGGAAGCTTTTCTATTGAAATCCCAGACTAGACCATTGATTTTTCTATAGCAAGAATGAAAAATTCGTTGGTTGGTATATTTGTAGGAGTGAGACCTAACATCGAAGTGGTTAGGGCTTTTGTTTCCTGAAAATGGGCTTTGAAAGGACAGGTAGAGGTGGTAGCTATGGCTAAGGGATGTATGTCGTTCTTTTTTTCTTGTGAAGAAGACAGAATGAATATTCTCTGCAGTAGGCCATGGCTGATTGGGAAAAACACTCTTATTCTCCAAAAATGGAGTCTGAATCTTGTATTCGAGGACAAAGCTCGACAAGTTCCAGTATGGATAAAGCTACACGGATTGCCTCTTGAATATTGGCTGGAAGATATTTTTTTTGGTATTGCTAGTTCATTTGGTGAACTCTTGTCGATAGATAATGTGA
>MU226856.1:952586-965142 GCA_018584345.1 Thuja plicata | reverse complement strand
AGGGGACTTAGTCATATTTAGTGATTGTGTATTTAATTAAATCACTTTTAATAGGACTAATTTAGAAGACCTAGGATAAGAAGAATAGACTATAGTGAATTTACCTAATAAATTGAATCATTTATTACATAAATAGAAGAAATAGACATTAATTAAATAATAAATATTTAATCAATTCATCAAGTCAATATTAATTAAATAATAAATATTTAATTAATTGATTAATCAACGAAGTCATTTTTTAGTGTATACATTTTGCCCCTCTTTGAAATAATGTGCTTGTCACATTGTTTCAAAGAAAATCAAGGGTTTTTCCCCATACAATGTTTGACGAGAACAACCTATGCATACCCCCTCAAGAGATTGATTGATAAAATTGATGAATATGTTGTTTTTTTTTTGTTTTTTGTTTAGGGTTCAATCAATCTCATGAAAAGAATTAGAGGAATTTGGAGTGAAAACAAGGTAAAATGGAAGACGTTGGATAGGTAGGGTCCACATGGCAAGCAAAATGGATCCACAAGCTATATATAGGGGCAAAAGGGTCCATAATAGGCTCATTATGCACACTTGTCATTTGGAGATTGGAGCCTTGGAGAGAGAGAAGAGAAGAGCTAAGAAGATGTTGTTCCCGCTATCTGATCACTGTTTCGAGTGAGTCAGACGCTTCTAGAGGCCGCTGGATTCTGGAGAGCCAGTGAGTGATCAATCCAGCTTTGTTAATTTGATTAAATTATGCATTTATGATAGGATTTTAGCATGTAATTAGGATAGATTGAATCATAGTTAGGTTAGAAAATTTTGTGTTTTCAACCTGGAAAATGAATGCGCAGTTGCAGCGCATCAATGCGTAGCATAAATGAACAAATGCAAAAGAGTTGCGCATTTGTTTGGGGATTCTATGCATTCATCAGATAAGGTTTCTGATGTCATGCATGTGTGCAGAAAATCTACGTAAATGTTCATTCTGCACATATATTAGGGTATCCTGCGTGAAAACACCTCTGTGCTATGCATTCATAAAAAGCTACATAAACAAAGTACAATGCTGCGCATAGATGTGAAAAGAAGATTTAGATAGATGAAGAAGGAAAATTAGGTCAAACTTTAGATAGTGATAGGTTGATATGATCTTGTTGTTATGGAATACTTGATCGATTTTGTTGTCAAGATAGGCAACATTGTAGCATGGTCGCTAGTAAACCATCTTGATTGATAGATAATTGATAGAATTATCTTTTGTTACATGTGATAACATGTATTCAATTGATATATAGATAGGATAGATAGATAGATCAGCATGATCAACATCTAATAGTTTAATTTGATTGATTTTGATAGGAGGACATTACTGACATCCTGATGTTGCGGGAGAGATATCTTGTGACCCAGGGGCTGAGAGCGGCACTGTCAGAGACTGATAGAGTCTTGACCAAGGCAACAGATCTATACCATGTGATTTATATGCCTGAGATTTGGGTGAACCTAGGGATGTTGACAGTATTGGCGGAGAGATGGCACTCAGAGATGAGTACTTTCCATCTACCTATCAGAGAGATGACTGTTACGCTAGAGGATGTATATCGCATCCTTCGACTACCTATTAAAGGCGAGATAGTTCACTATGATTGACACGGTGGATTGATAGAGTGTAGAGAGATATTTGGTGATGATGACATAGATGATGCTGAGATTAGTTAGGAGGATATGGTGGAGCTGTATGAGCCACTACCGGTTGTGTTAGCTGGAGCGATCGGAGGGTATGTCTGCCTTGATCAAAGATCACAAGGATTTGCAGTTGGATGGGGTAGGACCTTATAGAGGATGATGGATGAGGGGACCCATTTTTCTTGGGGAGTGTGTCTATTAGCACATTTATATCATGATCTTCATCAAGTGGTGTACCATGGGGGTGCATCTTTATCAGCAGGGGTTACACTAAGTCATGTGTGGGCATGGGAGCATATTGCTATCACATGGCCTGTAGCACTCAGGTTTCAAGGTGCCAAACAACCTTATATATTTATCTATGCATCGATTCAGTCTCAGCATAAGCTGGGACATTTGGAGTTCTGGAGATACACTTTTGATATGGTTGATGCGGTTATCTAGAGACCCTACCTAGGGTGCAAGGTATGGGATGACGAGCGTCAGCTCAAATATTTTTTTGAGACACGATGGCTGATAGGGAGGACTCCCTATATTATAGAGAGATGGATGATTAGCAGGGTACTTCGTCAGTTTGGCCACATTCAGGGGATGCCCCATGGGATGACAGAGTTTTCTCAGACATTTCAGGAGAGGCGAGACTGGGGACCGATGATATCCCATGAGACAGCTAGGCAGGAGTTCTTATACATGTCATTTCAGGCATGGTCGATGAGACAGGGAGTCGTAGACCTGGGTATGACAGGGGAGTATGAGAGGTGTATGAGGGATCACCCAGTCCCTAGATTGACAGACCCTACTGAGAGGCCACCTCAGAGAGAACCAGGGGATAAAGGCCAAAGACGGGGATGAGGTCATGGTGGAGGTAGAGGTGACAATGAAGATGGGGAAGATGATGGTGGTGATTCTCCCCACAGAGGGAGGGGTAGAGGAGGTCCCAGGATGAGAGGTGGAGTTGCATGTCCACAGGGGTTGATGCCACCACCTGATAGACAGAGATGACCACGGCCTACTGCACAGAGGGAACCTTTGATACAGGCATAGGTACGGATCCAGGCAGCAGCACAGGTACAGGATCAGCCTATGCATGATATCGGGGATGACGTACAGATGCTTAATGTAGCAGCACAGGATGTATAGGGAGAGGATGAGGAGAGACAGGTATAGGACAAGGAGGATGTGCAAGTACAGAATGTTGAGGGTGTATAGGTACAAGATGTTGGGGGTCGTGATCCCTATTTACACAGGGAGGCAGTAGAGGATGAGGATATTGATGTGGATGTAGTGCTAGCTAGACTAGCAATGCTACAGGTACAGGCTGACCGTGTCCCCGGACTAGAGAGATGGGTTGAGATGTTAGAGGAGGAGGTCACAGAGGCCAGATAGGAGCGAGATATTGGCATAGATTGGCTAGGGGAGGCAGAGACCTTTTTGGATGAGTTAGAGTCTACAGAGGCATTAGGTCCGCACGTAGACAGCTTGTAATTGATGATGAGGGCTGGTAGGGAGATCACCTACTGGAGAGAGGCCCATAGACAGGTGGTTCCACGGGATCAGTGGATTGGGAGTTTTAGAGACAAATCATATGGGGTTAGGACCGCTTCTCATCAGAGACAGGGGTTAGTTAGTGTAGGTACCTCATCACGACCACCAAGACCACCACCAGGTTTAGGAGATCCATCAGGAGTAGGGTCCTTTATTGCATCATGCAGACAATGACATACAAAGTCTAGAGGCAATGGGTCTTAGCTTGTTTGATATACACTTTGTACTTATGTTATGGCTCCATTGTATCATATTTTTGTACTTTTATCGTAGACTTGATGGGCACTTATGGACACATGGCTATATTATGATATATAATTGGACATTTGGATATGTTGTTTTTGTTTTTTGTTTTATGGACTCTGGATGATGGAATTTCTATATGACATGATTCTATGATGCTTACTTCTATGATGCATTACTTATGATGATTTATATATATGTGGATAAAAACATATGCAGGATGTGATGAATGATTTTGATTATACATTGTACTTTACGACTATGTGGATGCACAATGATTATGATTATTCTCATGATGATTAATATTATATGGATGCATTGTGACTAAATAAATGAATAATGAATAATGATAATGAACTTAATGGAAGACAAAATGATAATAAATGAATGATATGTTATAATGATATAAAATGGTATGTATAATAATGGTAATGATGCAATGACCTATTTTGTGATGAAATGACACTTATGATAAATGCAATGAATTTAGGACATACATGCAAATATAAATGGTTATGTGCAAATGAACAACCCTAAAACTAAAGATGTACCTAATGAACTATGATAAATGCTATTATTTTGTTTATCCAAAATGTCCTCAATTTTAAACAACCATGTGTCTAACACAAGAAGAATAGACAAAGGGAAAAAGGTGACCTAAACAAGATATCCTACAAAATATTATAAAAGGAGCAATTCAATGATCTATTTAAAATGCAATGTAAAATGATATGCAAAAATGAGTATCTCCGTAACTTCAGAAACATCTTAGAACTTCATAAATTTTGGAATTTGATTTTCATCATTGAGCTCGTTATGTTGCAATAAAATGCAAGCATCATGGTATAATTAAACCAAGATGACCTGAGCACTTCTTGCATGGAGTTTAATATAGAAAACTTGACAAGCATATAGGTATAATTGAACCAAGATGACCTGAGTTTTGTTTGCATAACAGACAAGGAATATCCCCCCTCCATCGAGGAACAAATATTTGGAGTCGAGGTATGTGTGGCACATCACCGTCAATAGCATTCATATACCAACATGATTTATAATGTTGTGCATGCTTATGGAATAGATGAAGGCTCTTATGCATAGACACCACAATTATTTGTACCTTTGACTTCATTGGAAAATATCCCACAAACAGCAATCAAAGAAAATATCTTGTTCCATCACGGCTATCCTGATCAATGACATATTTGGAGTTGTTAAGCTCATGTCAAAGATATCCCGGAATAACATATGAAACATGATGACAAATGAAATCCAGATATGAATGCATAATCTTATTACAAATCATCCTAACATGTCTGTCATGAATATACATTTCTTTGCCAAAAGATAGTGTTGAGCTTTGTTGATCATTTTTATTGATAATGATGTTGTTGCAAAACAATCATGTTATGGATCATGATTAGAATAGCACTATGTAAGAACCGTTGATTGTGTTTTCTTGTCTAGTCAAAAATACTTCGTTCTATCCTCTAAGAGTCGTGACTATCATAGATCCACTTCCCAAAACTAGACATGCCCCCAGCTAGGTGATGGACTAACTTATTATGGGTGAAGAAAGACACACTAGACTAGAGTGAAGACCAAGATAGTAGACCAAGCTATGATGGGGTTTGATTGGGGATTTATACAATGGGTAGGAATCATGGATTGGCCATTTTATTATGATATGTACAAGGCGAATAGTGACTGTGAGAACCACATTATTATGGGTATATATAGATGAGATGAGACGCTAGAAGAATCCTAATAGAGGGAAGAGCTAACTTGTCACAAATGGCGCCTATTTCCAGGTTTTCACCACATGCTTTTATTGCGATTTTCTTGAGATTTTTTTATTTTTTATTTTTTATTTTTTTTTTAACATATCCCTTGCACTGGGATCTCGTGCATAAAATCTCTTTAGGTGCATGTTGTTAAGAGGCTCATCCAAGGGATCTCCCTAAGATATTGACAATTGATAGGCTCCAGAACCATAGGCCGATGTAATCACAAAAGGACCCAACCAATTGGGCTCAAACTTGCCCTTCTTTTCACGATGCTACTGGTTCTTGGGATTCTCTCGAAGGACTAGATCATCCACCTGAAATTCTCTAGGTTTGACTTTACTGTTATATTGACAAGACATCCTTTGATGATAGACTTTCAAATGATCAAAGGCTCATTGACGGCATTCATCCAGCAATTCTAATTCAGTTAGCTGTGCAACTCTATACTCTTCATCTAGAATCAAATCTTTTAGGGACACTCGAAGAGAAGGTAACTTGACCTCAAGGGGGAGGACAGCTTCAGATCCATAATAAGGGAATATGGCATGGCACCGGTTGGAGTACAGATGGAAGTACGATAGGCCCATAGGGCAGGGTTCAACTGGACATGTCAGTCATGGCCAGTGTCATTGACAGTCTTTTGAAGGATTTTGACAATAGTTTTATTAAAAATTAAAAAATATTTATTTTTATTCTTAGGGATAATTTGGTATACACGAGATAAAGATGGAACATTGTAAAAAAATTAAAAACAATTTTTATTTTTGTTTCTAAAAATACTATTAAATACTAATACAATATTAAAGCTAAATAGAAATCTCAAAATAAATGGTCAAATAAAATTGTATTTCAAATTACTTACTTGCACAATAACAATTATGATTATTTCTCAAAATCTAAATGATCATGCTTGGATATTAAAGAGAGACGGTGGATTTCAAGCCTTGATTAGGTCCAATGATTTGAATGGTTTTTATCATGAAAAATATTTTAAATGAAGTTTAGGTGCATTGAACTAAAATATTAATATATACATTTAAAATAGTATTTAAACTGATCAAATTTAATAATATTTACCATACCAATATTTGAAAAATCTAAATTAAAAACTATCAAAAATAGCTTTAAAAACTTAATGATAAAATAGCTTTAAAATAACTGAAATTACTAAAGAAAAGAATAGACTTCGTAACTCTGCGATTTTCTTTTCTGTTGTTGAAATAGATAAATGCCCTCCGAGAAAATTTATGGATGATTGGTTTCATAATTTTTGGAATTTAAAGCTTGGTTATCATATTTCATTCTGCAGACAAATTCAGAAAGGTTTATTTGTTATTTTCTTCGCTAATAATGAGTCTCAAGTTGAAGTCCTTTAAAAATAGTATTGGACTGTCAGAAATTCTTCTTTCCATGCCCTAGCTTGGTCTCTCGAGGTTGTTCATGAGGAAGTCCTCGCTCTCTCTTACCCTCAATAGATTCTGGTGAAGAATGTTCCTCCATTTTTATGGAGATTTCTCCTACAGCTGCTGGAACCCTTTGGAGAGGTCATTCGTATGGACGAGATAGTTAGACTTGTCCCCCATATGGATGCTAGGGTTCTAATCTCGCTTATTCCTGGAAAAGACTTTCCTCTTGACCTAAGTGTCAATATTGATGGTGACAACTTCACCTGCCCCATTGAAATTCTTGGTGGTTTGAATGCATGTTTTCTTTGTCGAAAAGAGGGCCACCTTAGGAGAGATTGCTTGATTATCAGGAAGAAACCCTCCCTTAATAAAAATCCTCAACCAGACAAATCCATCTCTATGAATATCCCTAAAGAAATATCTTCTACTGAGTTTATAACCCAAGCTGTCCACTCCAAGAGTCACTCCTGATCTGAACCCCATTTCTCCATCTTTTCCCTCTATCCCAACACTGGTCTCCTTCCCAGATTTGTCTGCCATGGCTAATAACACTTTAACTAAAGATGGTTTCCAAATTATCACCAAAAAATGTAGGAGGACTCCTAAAAATGACCTAAGTTTGAAGGAGTCCCCTATGGCTATTATCCCTTCTCTGCCACCCGGTATGAATAGCCTCAATTCACAAGAAATTCAAGTTTACTATGTTATCTTGAGTAAAACCAATTTTGAACCATCAGGTAGTTATAACAAACCCGGCCCCAATCATGAACTCCCACTTAAAGTGTTCAAAGAAATTGAAGATGATTGCTCACTGGAAGTCATTTCGGCCGATATTTCAAATATTATATCTATCCCTATACCCCTCCAGATTAAACATTCCATGGAGGTCGACTTTCAATCCCCAGCAGGTTCTGACAATGAAGATGAATTTAAGGATAATCTTTAGGCCTCTAAATGACGTGGAAGACTTGTATGATCCAAAAACAAGAATTCCTCGAATAAAAAAAATGGAGAATCCCTCCTAGCTATCATGGCTCCTATTGAAGGAGTGACAAATCAGCGTGATACCCTGTCTCAAGTAGCATCATGAATGTTATCTCCTGGAACATTAGCATCATGAAATTTATTTGTGCTACTCAAACGGGATTCATCAAAGGTAGATTTATTCTTGAGAATCTCATCACCAGCTGGGAAGCCATGAATTGGGCTTCCTACTCTGAACATAATTCGGCCATGTTGCTCCTGGACTTTGAAAAGGCCTATGAAAAAATCGAATGGAGTTTTGTATCCATGATGTTAAAGGCTTTTGGTTTTCCTAACACCTTCTACGATTTGGTTCATGTTCTGCTTAAAGACGCCATTGCTCAAGTTGATATTAATGGCTCTCTCTCTTGGAGCCCTTCCCCCTTGGGAGATCCATTAGACAAGGTTTTCCATTAGCCCCTGCCCTTTTCGTTATTGCCTCTGAAGCTTTATATTACATTCTCAGGGATAACTCCTTATCTCCTGTTGTTAAGGGTATATCCCTCCCCAATGATGATGAGCTTATCAACTCCTAGTTCACTGATGATACTGCCATCTTCCTTGAGTTCAATGCTAGCAATTTTGATACCCTGCAAACCAAACTTAAATGTTTTTGTGTCATCTCTGGAGCTCGGGTCTCCCAAACCAAATCCATTTGCCTTGGTAGGGAGGATAAACCTCCTGACTGGTTTAAACAACACAACTTTCAATGGGGTGACCCGCATATGATTGTCAAGTATCTTGGCATTCCTTTCTCTATTGAACCTTCCCTCAAGGATATATGGCTCTATATTAAGGACAAGATCACTAATAAATTAAGAAAATGGCATAACAGATCCTTGTCTTTAGCTGGCAGGGTTTAGGTCTATCAAAAAATTCTCTCTTCCTATAACATATACTTTTCCTCTGTCTGGATGTTTAGCAACTATCAGATTTTGGAAATTCAAAAGGCAGTTAGGAACTTCCTCTGGTCTGATGGTAAAGGAATAAAATAAATGCATGTTGTCAATTGGGCCTGGTGCCATACAGATAAACTCATGGGGGTTCTGGGGCTTAAGGATCTTAAAACCCAAGGGGTGGCACTAGCTACCAAATGGATCTTTCATTCTATGGATGGTTATGATCCATGGAAAGTCCTTGTTAGGCATAATATTGAAAGGGGTGTCCCTAAACATGCTAAAAGTTGGAAGAATCTGCCCCTTAGTAACTTGATTCTTGGCAACTTCCCTATTGTTGTTCAGGGTTCTGTTACTTTCAAAACCATATGGAAAGCCTGGGATCGAGTCAGAAATCATATTACCAATAAAGATTTCCATGATGATAAACATGTATACGGTGGAAGATCCATCAAGTGGAATCTTGACTTATCTGGTAAACCCTTTGCCCTCTCCCAAGGGTACTCTGCATGGCACTGAAATAGTCTTGGCATCTCTCAATTAGTTACCCTCTTTGAGCATGATAAGCTTATCAGCTGGGATGACCTTAAGAACAGATTCGATATCCCTTCCTCTCAAAAGAAAACCTATAACATGATTGTTAAGGCCAATTATAACTTTCCTACTGTGTGCCTGGTTGACTCTCATGGATTCTTGAATTGTAAGTGGCCTGATGGGGTTTTATATCCAAAATCAAAGCCAAAAACATTTACAAGGTTATTGGGTATAACAATTTCATTATCAGCCATGTCAACTCTATTGGGTACTCCTCTCTTGATATCAAAGCTTGGAGTAAATTCTTTGATAAGCTTTGGAAAGGCACCATTGAACCTAAAATCAAGTGCTTTAAATGGTTGGTCACTCTTGACAGATTGTCGATTAGAAAGGATAAGCACATGAATGAATTTTGTAGCTTATGTAAGCTCCCTAAAACCGGTAGACATATCCTTTTGGACTGTATTTTTGCTAAAAAAATTTGGAATATGTTTTGCATTACTTATCCTATTAATGTGCATATTCTGGAAATTATCACTGGTAATATTAATGGTATTAAAAATGATACTAATCTATTTTGGAATATCCTCTCTTCTAATATTCTTTGGTTGGTGTGGAAATGCAGGAATGAGGAAAAGTATCAGGGCAACCCCAGGGTTCCTACTGAGTCATTTCTTAAACTCACTCATTTTAAAAAAATTGTGTAGGTCCATACTACTATGATGATGGACAAGGAGAAACTAAAGAGGTTTCTAAAAAATGGTCATGCTACTTTCTTTATGTATGAGCTCAAGCATGGCTATGAGTGGAGAAGGAATATGGAGGACTAGCAGACGTTTGAGAATGCTTGCAAAAAACTCAATAAGGAAATCAGAAAGAACCTCAAGTCTAAAAAAGATCAGAATCTCATGTTGACACAAATTCAGGAGCTGAAGAACATAGTTTGGATGGAGGGGTCTATGGGTTGGACTGCATGGGTTGACACCCACAGTGATATCTTACACTAGTTCTTTTCTTGGGTCCCTTGCCTTGATCGGTTTTTGTTTATAAACTCTTGTACTTACCGATGTGACTATATTTTGTGAGGCTATGCCTCCTCTGTGGATGAAACTCTCTGTTGTAACTTAACTGGAACCTTTCAGTTTATTTTTTGATCAACTTATATATAATACAAAAAACTATCAAATTTTAAAATATTTAAGTCAAAAATATTAACAAATGATTACTACTATTATAGTCAATTTTAATTATTTGTCTCAAAGGACATTATGAACCTTGGTGGGGACAAACTCAGTATTCTAGATATCACCTTCAATATACAGATTTTCACTTAAAGAGCACTCTAGAAGAAGGGATGTTTAAATTTTTCAAGATGAACGCAAATTAAAGGGATCCTTGTCCAATTTGTAATATAATTTGAATGAACTAAAATACCTCTGAAATCATAAGGTATGCCACCGTCAATTGTGTTTCTCTGTAATTCTCCACTCTCCATATCAACTACAAAGTCACACCCATAAAAATGCAGTTGAGAAGGCATGACAACATTCATAAATTGCAATGCTAGTTCTACAATCTTGAATGCTTCATTTCCACTAAAGTTAAGCCATAAACCTCTTGCATGTGCCTTGTCATAAACACCTTGTTGTCTCCAACAGATACTCGCATTGTTTACCTGTGCTTAAATGGGAGCTCTGAAACAGCGTTTAGTTATACATAGTACATAAAAATAGGGGAATTGTGTCAATTGTAGTCACAAATGGTCTGGTAGACGTGCTTCTAAAATGTGTAAGCATAGACAAGGCAGATTAATTGTTTAACCCAATGCCTCAAAGAAATGTCATTCATGGAATCCTACGATTGTAGAATATGCACAAAACAGATTTATTTGTTGAAAAGGCTTTTGAAACGTTCAAGCAAATATAATTGGCAGGTGTCGATCTGGACTCCATCAAAGCATAAAAGATGGAGGAATTTTGTGGGATGTTGTAGTTGTTACGACTCTGATAGTCAAAAATATGAGAGCATCGACAAGGAACGTGAACTGTTCGACGAAATGCCTCATAGAAATGTGGCCTCAAAGAATGCCATGGTTGCAGGGGATGCACAAAATGGTTTTGTTGAAAAGGCTTTAGAAATATAAACCTTCAACGAAATGAAATTGGCAGTTGCAAAGCTAATATCCTTCCCACTTGTAGTGTGCCAAAATGGGAGCTTCGGAAATTATTTAATAATATTATATGAATAATATTTATTAGATTATTCATTTATATTGCTCAATTTGAATTAATCATTTTAATAAAAAAAAATTACTTCCTTGTCTTTAAAACTTAGAATTAAAATGGTGGAAAGAAGCATTTTTTTAAGGGGCCAAATAAGAAATGACTGCCACTCTAAAAAATTTGTTCCTCATCCTACTTCACTTCTCCCTGAAATCTGTGCCAGTAAAATGTCGACAAGTTTGGACTGTGACGCACACAACTGTTTGAAAATTACACACAACAGAAATGTATAAAGAAAACGGAAACATTGTTAAGATCTCAGCCCAAGAGTGTTAAGATCTCAGCCCCAGCTAAAATCTGAAGCAAAGGGTCCAAGTCAAATATTCAACGTTCAATAGAGTTGATTTTTAAGTCAATTATGACCCAGTCATTGGCTTGCATAGTTTTGAACGTTCAATAGGGTTGATTTAATAGTCAATTATTTCCTGTGTAATGCGTTTACTTTTGATTTCACCTTTGACCAAAACGTTCGCCCAAACTCAATGGCCGAGGGGTATATATTGACAAAGAGCTACGAAAACTTTTGTGAAAGTTATCCGCAGAGCTCGAAACAAACAATCTGGATCAGGGTTGGAGTATAGAGACGATGAAGGGAATCGATGTTGAATTGACAGTGCCGAGCTATCTGAGATGCCCCATTTCGCTGGATCTGATGAAGGATCCTGTCACTCTCTGCACAGGCATTACTTACGATCGCCACAGCATTGAGACCTGGTTAGACGCCGGCAACAATCTCTGCCCCCTCACAAATCAGATTCTGCATTCACACGACACAATCCCAAATCACACTCTCCGTCGAATTATTCAGGATTGGTGTGTCGCCAACAGTGGCCGAGGGGTACACAGAATTCCTACGCCCAAGGCACCTCTCGATCCGGCGCACCTCAATGCCATTCTCGCAGAGATTTCTTCTGGCGAGAAAGAATCCATTCGGAAATTGAGGCGATTGGGCAGAGAAAGTGAGAGGAATAAAAAATGCATCGCCTCCTCAAATGCATCCTCTGTTCTCGCATCCGTTTTGGGCAAGCACAGCGCTCAGGCTTTGAATCGGTCGGAAAAGTCAGTAGAGATTTGCGAAGAAGCTCTGGCGGCTCTGACTCTGACTTTGCCCCTCACTTCCCAGGCCATGGATTCGCTTGCCTTGTCCGATTCCATTTCTTATCTTGTCTGCA
>MU226856.1:909004-920309 GCA_018584345.1 Thuja plicata | reverse complement strand
AGAATTAATTTGAACAGTTGAAAATGAGGTGGGGCTGGAAATTGCCCCACCAGCTTTCCATAAATTTTTAAACCTCACTGACCACAGCTCTATTTCTGCTCCACTAAAATAGAAGAAGATTCTATTTCATCTTTTCTCATCATTTAAAATGTACATGGAACGGGTTTAGCTGCTTAAATTTAAGCAGAAATTGAAGTTAAGTAGACTTAAGCAGACGCATAGGAACTGGGGTCTATTGTTGTTATGAACTGGGGTCTCTTGTTGTTTAAGCATCACTGTGCATTACTACAATGACCATGGTTTTGTCTGAACCATCTGTAGCCTCATCCAAATGGCCTACAAACAAATTCATTTTGGGCATATCCTGCAACAATGTGTCTCATGAGACCACATTTCTTTGGAATTTCTGTCGGGCAGTTCACTTGCCCTACCTGTACCTTCTACATTTTGCAAATATTTTGGTAAATACAAAATCTAATAAAATCCCCTTCACTATGATTTGAGGAATGTCCCTACAATGTTCTGAAGCTCTTATTTTGTCACAAAAAGGATGGATGCAAACAATGGTTGTGGAGTCCATCTATCCGTCTTTGCATTCGCTTGAAAGTTTTTATAGCCTGTTAATAGGCCGCGTGCATATCCCGTAGCCAGGGTCTTTTATGAGACTATATTTCTTTGAGGGATTCTGCAAATTACTCCACAAGAGTTCCCAAGATTCCATATTTTGCATATACGCCTGCTTATTGCGTTTCCCTGAAGGGCTTTGATGTCCATTCCACACAAATCCCTATTGCAGATCCCGTGCTCATTGCACTTCCTGGAGACCGTATTTCATTGAGGCATACACCAAACAATGGGTGTGAGTTTTCCGTGCTTCCACATACTGCATTCATATTCACCAGGCACTCTCAATGACGCACAGGCAGAGATGATTTTGACGAGGATTGTGAGATCTGGTTTTATATCTATCATTTATTTGTTCTTTATTTATATCTGGTTTTACATTTCTTCCTATGCGACTAGGGTTAGGTTTTATTCATTCATTTTTTCAGATGCACATTCCTATGAATGAAATCTTCAGACATTCCTACGAATGAAATCTTCAGGTTAGTTGAAATCACATATGAAGCAGCTATCTAGCTCGATAACTACAAAGGTGCTTTCAAATCATAGAGCTGAAAATGGAATATTACATACAAAGAATCACAGAAAGAGGAAAAAATGGAAACATTCAGCGAAACCATAAATTGAACCATTGCAGCGAGTGTATTGGAGGAGAAGACTTACCCTACAGCAGAGCGGGTTAGAGGAATAGTAGAGCCAAGCTACAGACCATTTTCCTTGTGAAACCCCTTCTTCTCACGACAGTAGTGGAAGATGAAGAAAAAACCACAAAAACCCTTCTTCAATCACGACATCAACGGAAGATATTGAAAAAAACACAAAGGCCCCGACAAATGGGAATTGGAGGCAGTCCCAAATTTACACACATTTAGCCCAATTCTAATTTTCAATTCCAATTCCAGCTCTGAGAAGGAATTGTGGAATGCTCAAAATGGGCCAAAATTAGAATTCGCCTAAACCTATTCCAATTTCTTATTTTGGAACCAAACAGGGTATTGAAAATTTTAGGAATTCGGGATGCCAATTCCTAGTCAATTCTGTGAAACAAACGGGCCCTTAGGGATCTTAAAGTGTCCTAAGGGGTCATAACGAGCTCTAGGACAGATTAATGTGTCCTAGAACACCTTAATGTGTCCTAGAACACCTTAAGACGTCTTACGATATCTTACCATACATTAGTGTATCATAAGGGGTCCTAAGGGGTCTTAAGAGGTCCTAAGACACAGTGATGTGTTCTATGTCAAGTTATAAACCCTTATGACACCTAAGATGTAGAGAGAGGATTCCTAAAGGGTACTAAGGGGTTATTAGGGGTCCCATGACCCCTTATAACCCATTTCCCTACATCTTAGGTGCAATAAAGGGTCCTAAGGGGTCATAAGGGGTTCGAGGACAAATTAATGTGTCATAGGACCCCTTCAGACCCCTTACAACCCCTTAAGACCACTTGTCATACATTAGTGTATGATAAGGGGTCCTAAGGGGTCTTAAAGGGTCCTACGACATAGTGATTTATCCTAGGACCCCTTAAGACCACTGAGCAACCCTTAGGACCTCTTAAAATTCATTAGCTTATTGTAAGGGCTCTTAAAGGGGTCCTACAACACAGTAATGTGTTCTAGCACCCCTTTAAGGTTACTAATGACCCTTTAGAACTCCTTACCATTAATTAGTGTATGGTAAGGTTTTCTAAGGGGTTGTAAGGGGTCTAAGAAGTCCTACGACACATTAAAAACCCTTACAATCCCTAAAATTTAGAGAGAGGGGTCCTCCATGGTTCTAAGGGGTCATAAAGGGTCATAGGACACATTATGAAGGGGTCCTAAGATCCCTCATGACCTCGTAGGACCCCTTATCATATATCTTAGGTGCCTTAAAAGTTTGTAAGGGCTTATGAAGGGTCCTAGGACACATTAATGTGTATTAGGACCCCTTAGGACCCCTTACCATTCATTAGTGTGTGGTAAGGGGCCCTAGGGGGTTGTAAGGGGTCTAAGGGGTCCTAGGAAACATTAATGTGTCCTAAGACCCCTTAACAATCTGCTACCCCTAAGATGTAGAGAGATTGGTCCTAAGGGGTCATAAGGAGTGGTACGACACATTAATTTGTCCTAGGACCCCTGAGGAGCCCTTACCATGCATTTTAGGGGTCCTAAAGAGTTGTAAGGGGTCATAAGGGGTCCTAGGACACATTATTTTGTCTTAGGACCCCTTAAGACCCCTTATCATTCATTAGTGTATGTTAAGGGTTCTTAGGACACATTAATATATCCTAGGACCCCTTTAAAATCCTTATGACCCTTAAGATGTAGAGAGAGGCATCTTAAGGGGTTGTAATGAGTCCTCACCTTCTCTCTCTCTAAAGATTCCTATGACTATTAATGTGTTATAAGGGGTTATGATGGGTCCTAATGTGCTATAATGGGTCCTAAGGGATCGTAATCAGTCCTAAGGGTTCCTATGACCACTTATAACCCATTAGAACCCCTTAAGAAACATTAGGACACATTAGGACACATTAGAGCCCATTAGTGTGTCCTACAATGATTAATGAATTTGAAGGGGTCCTAAGAGGTCCTCGTGTGTCATAAGAGATCCTAATGGGTCCTAATGTGTCCTAATGAGTTGTAATGGTTCCTAAAGGATTGTAGGACCACTTAGGACATATTATGACCACTTATGATATATTAGAACCACTTAGAACTCTAAAGACTATCCTATGATGATTAATGCTCTCTCTCTCTCATGGGTCCTATGATTATTAATGTGTTCTAAGGGGTCCTAATGAGTCCTAATGTGTCCTAATGGATCTTAAGGGGTCGTAATGGGTCCTAAGGGTTCCTAGGACTACTTAGAACCCATTAAAACCCCTTATGAGACACTAGTACACATTAGAGCCCATTAGTGTGTCCTACAATGATTACTGTGTTCTAAGGGGTCTTAAGAGGCCCTAATGTGTCCTAAGGGGACCTAAGACCACTTAGGACCCAATATGATACATTGAAACCACTAAGAACCCTAAAGAGTGTCCTTAATAAAGTCAAGGGCTTAAGATTATAATCAATAGTCCACTGAGAATCATGTTCAAGACAATGTGCTGATTCCTGAAATTTGGCTAAGTATGAAATTTCCTAAAAACCCTCAAAATCTAGAATCTTTATCTTAACTTTTATGAAGCTGAAACCAGTCTCAAACATCCTGGAAGTATATACATAAAATGTAACTTAAGTATAAGAAAGGAAGAGTATGTAACTTATACTTGAATGTTACATTTTATGTATTGGCCTAGTGCTGAAATTGGTCTGGCAGGACCTGTTGGGCTTTCTTCCTCCCTCTGTTAAGCATTTTTCATAATGTTACATAGGGCATACATCCTATAGGGCGTACGTCCAATAGGGTGTACTTCCAATAGGGTGCATGCGCTATTGGATTTTGGTGGACCAAAAAAAAGTTTGGCACCTTTTTGGTCCCTATCTTCGTGCATATACCCATGTAAGTGGATAATATGTGCATAGGGTCACTTATATGAGCAAACCAACATTGTTCTAAACCCTATCTCTATTTTCTTCTTTACACTCTCATTCTCATTCTTTCGATATTGTAATGAGCTCTCTCTCTCTCTCTCTACTTCTTGCATCATTCATATTTTATGCACAAGGGGTTTTTCTTAGTTTTCCTCTTTCAAAAACATTGTCTTGGTGTTGATCTTGAGCTTCTTGGTGCTTTTGGTGAAAGTTATTGAATTGTCATTCTTTAACTTGGTTATGGTAAAATTATTCTTGCATCTGTCTCTTGGATTCTTTCATGTTTCCTAATCTCTATTTATTTTCTTAATATTTCTAACAGATTCTATTCTGTGAATTTATTGTGCAATTAATTTGTAGCTGGGTTATGAGAAATTAACACTTCATGTGTAGTATATGAAGGTCGCCTCTTCTTTGCCTAGCAATTTGAAAGTTCATTCATGAAAACAATGAAGATATTTGAAAGGTTTCAAAATGTTTCAAGTTGGGTGCTTCAATCTATTCATAAAATGGGAGCCTTGGAACAAGGTAAAGACATCCATAAAAAAAAACATAAAGTAAAGGGGGATTTTTATTTGATCTTATAGTTGCAAGTGTCGTGGTACACATGTATACAAATTTTGGATGGTTATTTAAAAAAAATAATTTCTTATAGTTCTTTGGTCTGTTATTTTCATTTGCACACCATTGTTGTTCTGATATAACAGACAATGTGGAATTCATAGTTACAAATTTTCTGCTAAACGTCCAAGTTCATGATTGCTATTTGATAAGTTTAGTTGTATATTTTTTTTAATGTTCAATATTGAGTGCTAGAAATACTGTAATTTCTGCTATTAGAGTGGATTTCTTTTGGTTTAAGGAAAAGTGAGATTTGTTTCAAAATATTGAGATTTTTTAAAATTTAAAATTTAAATTATTTAGTTATTTTTTAATTTATTATTATTATTGTTGATGTGATTGGATCATGATTTCTTTGTTAGATTTTTATTAATTTGGGAATGATATCAATATTTTCCTTGCCATGTATCGAGGTGTGATATTTGGAATATGCCAATGTCAAATTTAAGCTCATTTAGGGCTCTTTAAGATCAAACTTTCTTTATAGTTTGAGTTTGGTGGTTTCATTATTTTCTTATTGTAGTTTTATTTTTTTAAAACTCTATAGTAAGAATATAATAAATTAGGGGGAAAGGCATTAATTATTGTTCGGGGTCCATTAATTGCTCACTTATTGTCATAATGACCCCCTAATAATTGTTACCTTAATTAATCATTTATGTACTAGTAGTCAATCTATTTTTTAGCTTTTTTTATTCATGATTGGCCTATTTGTGCACCACTACTAGGACATTTGTCCACAAGTACTGGTGATTTTGAGTAGACGGTCATTGGACCATCTTCAAGTAGGTATCGAGCAACACTTTGAAATGACCACTTTTAGACCCTTTCACACATAACGACTCCTACAGTGTGCATTGTTAATACCCAAAAGTTGAAACCTTAGCTTTAAGATATTAAGTCCCATATGAAGACAACCAAAACTTTTTTTTGAAACCCGATATATTGTTTAGGATATATAGGTGCGCAAAGTTAGCTATAGCAGCTACTAGTGCCTTTCCCCTACACAAGAAAAAAGTTAAGTCAACTATTAAGCAAAGGATGAGCAAGTCCTTTAGTTCTAATATAAGGCTTCTTTTTCTCTTTCTTTCTTGGTTACCATCTTTTTTGTGTCTATATAATGGATTTGAGGCCTTTTCTCCAATAATATTTTTATAAAAAAAATCACACATAAGAAAAGATATAGGGGAAGCATACTAGAAGTTGTTATAGCTAACTTTACGCACCCACAAAGCTTAAACTATACATGAGATTTACACGATTTTTTGTTGTCTTTGTATGCGACTTGGCTACTTAAAAAATAATTTTGGGGTCATGGGAATTAACGATGCTCCCTTTAGAATTCGTAAAGTGCTAAAGGGTAAAAAATGGCCATTTCAAAGTGTTTCCCAATACCTACTTAAAGATGTCCCAATAACCATGCACTCAAACTTGCTAGTACTTATGGATAAATATTCTAGTAGTTATACGCAAATGGACTAATTATGAACCAGAAAAGATAAAAAAAGATTGGTTATCAGTACATGTGGAACTTATTAATGTGCTTTTAGTTATCGCTTTTTTAGCTCTTTTAAACTTAGTGATTAGGGAGGTGGGTGCACAAAAAGTGCATGACTATTGGAACACGCTCAACTATCGATACTCTTCCCCTACACAAAATATAAATTATATTGGTGACGCTATTGTAACTTAATGGTGTGAATGCTCTATCTAGAGGTTACCTCCTCAAAGTGGCACTATTAACATAATAAAAGCATTTAATTTCTCTCACTTTTGTAATATTTTTTTATTTCAATATATTTTATTTTGTAGGCTCATTACAAGTAGTATAAAATCTCTTTCTACGGTAATGTTAAGTGTAGTTTGATTCATTTAAGGACATCTATAAATATCCATCACATAATCGCCTCCTCTTAGAGGGATCTTTGTGGTTAGAAACATATATATGATATATAGCTAAACTAAATCTATTACCCATGCTCTTATTAAAAAATTCCCCTAGCAAATATTTTTTGTTCTTTTCAGGTTACCAACCCAAAGATGAGGGTTTTCAAATATCCTTAGAAGAATTGTGCTTCTTTTCTAAGATAGATTTCCCATTAAGGGTTAAGCGAAGTAAAGAATATTTTAGCTCTAATATTTAGGCCTCTTATAGCCTTTATATAAAAAAGGAAAACTAGGAAAATACTAATAGCCTTAAAGGCTCACTCTCATAAGTCTACCACCAAATGAACCAACTACTCTCAAGTGTAAACAAAAATCAATCTTCCACTACTGTAACAAGTTCCTAGTATCTTTGTTGGCATTGACAGATTGTCACGGTTAAGTTGTGTTGTTATTTTTTCCATTAAGGTTCAAATCACTTTAGGGATGAGTTCTTCCATTACTGGCCCCATCCCATCATAGCTCTAGGTCAAAGCGTTTACCCCTCCCAAGAAGAAAAAGTTCCTAGTACCTTGATTACGACGACTCTCCTTCTCCACTTAAACTTTGATTTATTTTAAATTTGGTATGTATCTAACTAGTTTGTTGAGTGAGGTTAATCAATATTTTATAGTTATCGAACTCCCTAGGACCAAAATCTTTTCATTGGCTCTTTTTACATGAATAAACAAGCCTTTTAATGGTTTCAAGAGTTGGGCATGACTTTTCCATTCTTCACTTATGTTGAATTTAACAAGGAATCATTAACTTACTTTTGCCCTAATTCAAATGATTACCTCGTTAATACTTACTAAACTATATGAAAGCTTTTAGGCTAGAAACATCAAAGTGAGTTTGAGAAGTTGGAAAACTACATTATTGTCTTGTGATAAAAAAAATTGTTGTTGTTCCATGAGTGGTCTCAAAGAATATATTTAGGAAGAGGTTCTCATGTCTAAACTGGATTCCTTATTGAGATTGTTTATCCTTGGCGAGGCTTGAGGAGGATAAATTTGTATCCTAGTGTAAAATAGCTAATTTTACCGCCTCTTTTAAATCAAGAAAAGAGGCATTCAATAAAGGCATTGAAACTACAATAATTCATGGGGTCTTTACGAAGAGATCATGAAAATGGGCTAAGGGTACATTTTACAATTTTGTTTGACCATCGAAAAAGAGGACAACAAGTGTTGAGAGTGTTAATAAGAAAAATCATGAGGGGGTTCATATACTGGAGTTTTTTACCCTAGATATTCTATATATGTTGTATTTATATCCCATAGGGAAAAAAGGTTGACTTAGAATGCAAAATCAAACAAGACATTGGTATCGATCTTGAACAAAGACAATTTAATAATATATAACATTATACATAAGACATTCATAAATTTAAATTGGTGGTGAACAATAAGATACTATTAAAAATTTGTAGGCATAAACAATCAGATACTATTAAACATTTATATGCATAATTATCATAACATTTTTGGAACATTAACCAATTCCTTCAAAAGAAATCCTTCAATTGCTTTAAATTGGTAGAGGTGGCCCTTAATGCACTAAAAATTACTTACAACACTCAATATTCAATATTAAAATAAATATACAGCTAAACTTATCAAATAACAATCATGAACTTGGGCGTTTAGTTGAAAATCTGTATCCATTAATTCTGCATTGTCTGTTATATCAGAACAACAATGGTGTGCAAATGAAAATAACAGACCAAAATAACTCTAATAAAATTTAAAAAAAAAAAAAAAAATCTTCCATAATTTGGATACATGTGTACCACGACACTTGCAACTATAAGATCTGATAAAAATCCCCCTTACTTTATGTTTTGATGGATGTCTGTACCTTGTTCCAAGTCTCCCATTTTGTGACTAGATTGAAGCACCCAGTTCAAAACATTCTGAAACCTTCCAGATGTCTTCATTGCTTTCACGAATGAACTTTCAAATTGTTGAGAAAAGAAGAGTGACCTTCATTGGCCAACAGTCAAATAACTTCCCTAGTGCGAGCTTAGAGCAAAGACTGCCCAGTTGCGATTACATCCATGTTTTAACAAATCCGTTCTTTGCATATCCTTTAGTCCGTGCATTCAATATGCATTACGCCTGCACAAAAAACAAAGCCCTTGATATTGGCTTCAATTGAGTGGGAAGGAAGACATTTTAAATTGAAGTTATTGCAATTTGAAAGTAACCGCGTGTGGCAGTGGTAGTGGCAGCGGATGAAGCAGTCACGGTTAAGTTGAAACCAGAAAGGAGATTTTACTGAACAGAGTTACCAGGGTTAACAATTCAAAAGGCTTAGGCTGGGGTTCTATGGAAGGGGATTTCTTAAAAATAGAGCTAGAGCTGCTTGAGGATTTTTAGGAACATTTTAAAGCTAGCAGTCCCATGAATTGTATTCTTGAGTTCAGCTTTAATGTTTAGCCTCCAAATTTAAGGAAGCTTTTATCTTCCTAAATTTATGTACTAATAAAAATTTGTGTTAAAATAATTAATTTCATTCTAAAAATCTGACGTGGCACAAAAATCTCCTAAGCTGGTGGGGCAATTTCCAGCCCCACCCCCTTTTCACCTGCTCAAATTTTAAGATCTAAAAAGTAGGTGCTCCTGTTGTTACTCCTAAATTTGGAACAAATTTAGAGTGACCATGTTAAATTTTTCAGTCAAGCAAAGTCAGTACCCTTGAAAAAATTGTGTGAGAAGACTCAGTTGGAGTGCATGTAAAAGATGCCCGGATGATTTTCATGAGATACAAATTTGGAAGAGGCTTTAATGCCTTTCATTTGATGTATGCAGTGGGTCCCAGCTCCTGAGTTTCAGTTCTGACATGTTTAGGGAATAGTCATTTTGAGGGGGTCACCTAAATCTGCATTTTGCTAAATTGTCAATTTGCTGTCCGGAGCCTACTTTGCTTCTGAGTATCTTACACCCTGTTGAGTTTCATAGTTCTCCACTTTGGGAATGTTTAGCATGCATATCAGAGAGCTTATGTTTTAAACCTCAGGTCATTCTGAATCCGTTTGATAAGTTTTCATACTTCCCAAAGTTGGTTGCTCAGAACTGTCTGTATTTTTGTCCTGTCTAGAAATCTGAATAGCCCAGTTTGACATGTTATAACTTTTGGCCAATTCACCCAATTGAGAAAATTCCTTTTGTACTGTGTTCCAGTGGTCACACACTCCATATTTGCCAGCCTGCAGATCTTTATGAAATCAGATGATAAGTTTTCAAGAACTATTCTGACAGTGATTAATTCTGATTTCCTGTGTATTCAAGTGCAGAATTGCTAAGTGACCCACTTTGAGGTTTTCAAAGTCTATACCCGGATGAACATTTTGGATAATTGAGTTGTCCCTCGTATTGTAAACATAGGAGTGTACCTACCTGAAGATTTATAGACTCCTACCAATCCATTTGTCCACTTTGCCAGTGTCTTTCCATTCCTAATTTATTAAAGTTGCACTGAAAACCCAGAATTTAGAATTAAATGACATACTTTGTCCTTTTCCCATTTGCACCCCGTTCGAGGTCAGACATAATTGAATATGGATTTGCATTATAGACCTAGGAATGAACTCCTCCGCAGATTTCCAAACTTTGATCAATCCAGTTGATCACTTTGCTTCGTTGATTCCAGATTCAGTTTCCACTTTTTCACTATGTTAAGGTTCAGAAAGGTGTAAAGGTGCTATTTTTGTAGAGTGGTATCAGTTCAGAAGTTTGTTTTCAGAACAAGATAACTGAGGGGTCATGTTCCACATATGACATTCATTCAGGATCCAGAGGTTGGGTTTCTGGAAGATCTTTTTGATGACCCTATGAGTTCAGTTTCAAAGGCAGTTTGTTCAGTTTGCAGTGCGGAAAGAAGTTAAGTTTACGAAATGCCCTACTTTGCCAGTGATTAACTTTTGGCCGGTTTGTTCTTTTGACGAATTTCTTTTTGCATTGTCTTGCAAAGCTGACATACTACTTCCAGTTCAGATTTGAGCCCCCTATTAATCCATTTGTCAGCCTTTTAAAATCAATTACGGCGATTAAAAATCATTTTTTGACAGTATGTTTGCAGGAATAGAATAAAAATGACAGTTTCAAAGGTTAATATCTTTCGACTCGGGTACAGTCATGAGATGCCATTTTGGGGAATGATAGTTTATAGATCTGAGAATGTGCCTGTCAGAGGGCAAGGTCTGATCACATCATTATGTCAGTTTTCAAAGACAGTCCTGGAGACTAGTTGCCGTAGTTGAGATCAAACTGCATAAGTTTCAAAGTTTTTCAGGTATCTTTTATGTTCTGAATGGATCACCACATCATTCTACCGGGTATCCGCTGAACCCATGAACAAAGGGGGATATGGTCAGTATACATAGTAATTTTGGAATTAACCGGAAACTTACTTGTTTGATCAAGTATTGCTTTTGAGGGTTGATCCGTGATTAAAATTTTGAATGCCAGTAACATCTGCCAGTGGCTTGTGCTAAGTCATGGAGACCAGACATAGTGGAGTGGAATCTACCAACACATTGAATGTGGAGTAATCAGCGCAAACATGAAGGAGTGTTATGATATGTTTTGAAAGTTTTAAAAGGAAAAAAG
>MU226856.1:822828-896814 GCA_018584345.1 Thuja plicata | reverse complement strand
AAAAAGAATAGAGTTAGAGGTCTACCGAGATTGGATAAACCTGAAAATGTCATGTGCAAGGAATGTTAGATTGGAAAAATGACTAAGTCAAGTTTTACAAGTAAAACCTATGTTAGCAAAGGAATTTAAAACTTAGTGCATACTAATTTATGTGGACCCATGAGAACACAAAGTTACTATGGTGATAGATATTTCATTTTTTGTTGTTGATGATTTCTCTAGAATGACGTTTGTCATGTTCTTAAAAGAAAAATCTGATGCTTTTCAAATGTTTAAGTGGTATAAGGCAAGAGTTGAAAAAGAAACTGGAAGACAACTAAAATGTCTGAGATCTAATAGAGGAGGAGAGTTTACATCTAATGAGTTTACACTCTTCTGCAATGAACATGGGATAAAGAGACAAATGTCTGCACCAAGAAAACCACAGCAGAATGGAATAGCAGCAAGAAGAAACAGATCAATTGTTGATTGTGCAAGAACACTAATGATTGAGAAGGGAATCTCTCAAACATACTAGAGAGAAGCAGTAAGTACCACAGCCTACACATTGAACCGAGTACAATTGAAGAAAGGCACAAACAAGACACCTTATGAAATTTGGTATGGGCACAAACCTAATGTAAGTTATTTCAAAGTTTTTGGAAGTATATGCTATATCTTCAAAGACAACAGAGATGGAAAGTTTGATTCTAAAGGTGATGAAAGAATATTTATTGGATACTCCACAAAGAGAAAAGCTTACAAATGTTTAAACAAGTCTACTAACAAGATTGTAGAAAGTGCAAATGTGAAAATTGATGAATTTGTAGAGAAAAATGATAAAGACAAGAAAAAGGAACCAGAGGATTATCAAAGATTTGTATATTTACATACTGATGTACTACCGAGAGGACAACCAGAGAAGGAGGCTGAATAGATGGAACTACAACCGAGTGATGATGAAGTACCTGCACCTACTACCAAGCCTGTCTTAGCTAAATATGTAAGAAGACACCACTCACCAAGCAAGATAATTGGAAACAAAAATGATGGAGTAATGACAAGAAGCAAGGTAAGGAATAATACATGCTTAATATCTATATTTGAGCCAAGGAAAGTAAAAGATGCTCTAGATACTGAAGATTGGACTAATGCTATGAAAGAAGAGATAGATCAAATTGAGAAAAACAATACATGGGAACTGGTACCGAGACCTAAGTACAAAAATGTAATTGGTACTAAGTGGATTTTTAGAAACAAACTGAATGAGCATGGAGATGTTATCAGGAACAAAGCGAGATTAGTTTGCAAAGGTTATGCACAAGAAGAAGGCATTGATTATGGTGAAAGTTTTGTACCTGTTGCTAGATTAGGAGTCAGAATTCTACTAGCATATGTAGCTTACAAAGGATTCAAAGTTTATAAAATGGATGTAAAGTCTACATTTCTTAATGGTATTCTTGAAGAAGAAGTTTACATTGAACAACCCAAAGGATTTGCTAAAGATATTGACAAGGACATGGTATGAAAATTGCACAAAGCACTATATGGATTAAAGCAAGCACCCCGAGCATGGTATGAAAGATTGCATTCTTATTTGATCAAGATTGGACTTCAGAGAACAAGTGACAACAGTAATCTGTATTTGAAATGTGATGATGATAAAAAAAAATTAATTGCTGAAATATTTGTTGATGATATTATTTTTGGAGGAAGTGACACATTGAGTCAATCATTTGCTGAAGAGATGAAAAAGGAATTTGAAATGTCCATGATAGGAGAGATAAAGTTCTTTCTTGGATTACAGATACAACAAACCAAAGATGAGATTTACATCACACAATCAAAGTACATCAAGGAAGTCTTGAAGACATTCGGTATGGAGGGTTCAAAACCTGTCGGAACACCTATGGCCACTGGGTGTAAATTATCAAAGGAAGATGAATCACAGGCAGTAGATGACACAGTTTACAGATCAATGATTGGTAAGTTCCAGTATGATGTACATAGAAGACCTGATATTTCACATGCTATAGGGATTCTTGCAATATTTTCTTCCAATCCAAAGGAGACACACATGTCTGCAGTAAAAAGAATAATGAGCTATCTGAAAGGCACTGAAGATTTTGGGTTACTATACAAAAAGAAAGGAGATTTTTCTTTGAAAGTCTACATTGATTCTAATTGGGCTGTGAACATTGATGATAGAAAAAGTACAAGTGGAGGAGATTTCTTTTTGGGAGACAAATTAGTAACATGGCTGAGCAAGAAACAAAGTTGCATCTCATAATCAACTGCCGAGGCTGACTATGTTGCTGCAACTATGAATTGTGCAAATATTGTATGGATCAAACAACTACTTGAAGGTATGAATGAAGAGATTAGTGATCCAGTTAGTATTTATTGTGATAACACAACTGCTATCAACATATCAAAGAATCCGGTTATACATTCTAAGACCAAGCACATTTCTATCAAATATCACTATTTGAGAGAGCAAGTACAAGAGAAGAATGTGATGTTGGAATATGTAAGTTCAAAGGAGAAGATAGAAGATATATTCACTAAGCCACTACCAAAGGATGCTTTTGAGTATCTCAGAGGTAAATTAGGGGTCCTACCCCTACCCAACATTCACTAAATGCATGCTGCATGCTACATCAATTCTAGGACTTATTAGAATATCTATTTTTCTGAGTTGATGCAAGCCTTCACACTTGAGGTGATGCCTGAAGTTGTGAAAAAGAAACAATGATGTATGACAAGAGCTATCAGTACATGCTAGGTATGATTCACTACCTGAATATTCTCAGGAAGTATGACACTTTGACATTGCTGTCAAAGAGGGAGATATTATGTGAATTGATGATTATCAAAAACAAGAGTGTTGAGGAACACAGAGAAATAATTATTCTGAAAGAGGGAGTTTGAATAACTCACAAGAAGAATCAGCTCAGAGGGAGCAAAGCAGGATACAGAGAAAAGACCGAGGTTCCAAGGTTGCCATCATTAATTGCCAAGGTTGCCATCAATGTCAAAGATGGAGATTGTTAACCAACTGATATTCACAAGATGAGATGATGATAAAGACCGAGATCAGAGGTATAAAAAGTTGTAGAATACTCTTAGATCAATTGTTATTTTTTCATTGATATCAAGCAATTGATTTCTGATTCATATTGAGTTTCCATATCATTTGGAGTAAACTAAAAGTTGAGGAAGACAAGGAAAGAGAGCAAGTGAAAAGATGAAAGTGTTGAAGAAATTAACTAGGCAACTAATATAGATCAAACAATAATTCAGTGATGATTGGTATAATTATTTTCTACATTGTTTTCATGATAACATAGTCGGTAACACAGTTTAGTCAAGTCGGTAAAGGAAATGAATGAGACTACTAAGTATGAGAAGTTAGTCGGAAATGTAAGCAAAGGGAGCAGTCGGTAAAGAAAGCAGAATCAAGCACCAAGCGAAAACAATCACTGAGTGGAAATGCTATTCAGTTATAGTTACCGAGTACTGAGTTCATGCAAAGGCACCAAGAAAAGTTATTCACTGAGCGTTGTTAGTTACCGAGCAGTGAAGTTCATGTTACCGAGTCATAAAGTCAGTTACCGAGAAAGGAACAGTCGTTGGAAGTTAATGATAAGATCGAATCTAAGACAGATCATGATGAGCTGGAAGATTCCATAGGGAAGGAAGAATTTTGTTACAAGATCTACAAACCAAAAAAATCAAGATGAAGATCGAAGGCAGAGATTAAGCGACAAAACAAATGTTGTGAGTCCCAAGAAGGGAACAAGTTCCAAGGTAAAAGTTAGGCGGTTTACCGAGCGGCAAGAAGTCATAAGGATGATCGAACGATTGAGATTGATTTGTGGAAATCCTAATCAAGGAAATTAAGAGGAAAAATATTATCTATATAAATGAAGCTACATGAATGTGAAGATGCTGCTGGTTGATTAATGAAAAGAAAGGAAAAATGTTGACAGAAGAGAAGTCACTGAGTGATACAGAGAAAAGAAGAAGACTGAACTCTGAACTCTGAATAGAGACTATGAATGATTGATGGAAGATTTATTGAAGAAGTGATGAGGTACTGAATCTAGTAGACCAAGTGAGCAGAAAAGATTTGATCAAGCAAAAGTTAGAAGACAATTGCTGCATTAACAGATCAAGTTTTTATTGTATGTTTCATATTTGTATCTGAGAAATCTCTTAACCAAGTGGATATAGCTATCCTATTGTAAACCCTAGAGATAGGTGACATTCTAATAGAGTGTTTTAAGTCCTTTTATTAGGCCACGTTTAACAGAGTGGAGATCCTAACAGATCTGAGGGAAATCCCTTGACCGGGTCACATTTAACAATGTGTTTTGTAATCTTTAATAGGATTGGCTCCTAACCAAGCATACTTCAGAAGAGTATTTTATTTGTGGGTGACAATTCCCATGGATTTTTTTCCCAATTTGGGTTTCCTCATTAAATCTGGTGTTAATGTGTCATTATCTTATGTGGATGATATGTGTTAATGTTGCTGCTAAAAGTTGTTCAAGGTTGCATGTTGTCTAGAGTGCTATAAATATAATTTACCAAGTTGAATCAGATTTAGAGATTAAGAGTAGAAAGTATTTTAAGTCCACTGATTCACCCCCCCTCTCTATGGACCAACACTATGATCATCAGTGATAAGTATTTCATTGCAGAAACCTTGAAGTTTCTCTTTGAACCATTTTTGCATTGTGTTTGCAATAAGTAATTGGACCTGACTAACATGAATCCCCATTTCTTGAACAAGTATCTTAGTGTTTGAAGCAGCATGAGTTGTATCACCAAAAACAATTGTTTCTTTACTTGTCAAAGTTGGACAATCAATAGATTTTGAAAACAAAGCAACTTGGGAAACAAATCAAGTTTTTCTGTCGATATAAGGTTCATAATCAATCTCTTTTATTCGATGAACTAAGAGTCAACGTATTCACATTTTTTTGAATCTGGCGGATCCATTACACCATATCTACAACTCCCATGGGAGCTATAAAGTAAGCATTGGTGCATTGTAGAAATTGGATAGTTGTTTATGAAACAAACATACACACTTTCATAGAATCTTCAGACTCTATTCACCTACCTAAAGGAAGGGACAAGCTCTATTATGTAGTAGTATCTCATATCAATAGAAGTGGATAGTCATAATTTTCTATATAGAATCCCAAATAAAGGTAAAATTCATCCTAAAGCTGAACTTTCATGGGAATAAATCAAAATGGCTATCTCGTCTCTAGGATGCAATAGGTTGCCTTCATTCACTATAATGTAAGCATTGGTGCATCCTGAGGATTGGAAAGGTGTTTGCAGAACAAACATACACACTTCCATAGAATCTTTCACCTCTATTCACTTGCCTGAAGGAAGTCACAAGCTCTGTTATATATATGAACACAAGTAACCATTCAATTTAACATTATGTATAGAAGTATAAATACCTTGTTGGTTCTCTGAGGTAGCCATTTTCATAATTTCCCAATCCAGGTGCTCACAGTCTTGTTAATTTATTATTCTTAAATGGAGCTCTACTCTCCTCACATTCTTGAGTTTAAGTGAGCCTTGAATCTTTTCAATGAGAATAAAAAAATCAAACATATAGGGTTACTTAATCTTCATACTTTGGTGTAGGAGCACCCTAGCAAATCCATGCCTCCATAAGGCAATTTTCATTCATTTCAAGTTTTGGTGTGATGATAACATTGAAATAAGGTCCTATGGACCATTTGAAATGGTTTGAAATCAATTGTAGTGTCATGTTGTTCTATAGGTCTATATGGGAAAATATTGCATTAGTATTGTCAAAATTGTAACAAAGGGCCAAATGATGGATCTTTCATTTTTAAACCTGTTCTAAGGATTGATTGGCCTCATTTAGACATGATTGGGTGATTAGAAGTCATTTAGGGAGTTTGTACAAAGTTTTTTGAACAAATTACAAAAGTTGCATAACAACATTGCAAGTTTGTAAAAGTTGTCATTATGGAAAAATGCACAAATTATGAAGATGAATAGCTAATGTTAGTTGGTTTCTGGTTATAAGCGGTTGGAATTTATTTAAAAAATAATTTAATGGTCAAATCAAAGGTGGTGGTCAGTTTTATATTTGTTTTTTAACGGAAGATCCAATAAAAGAATGATGATTGTTCCACGTTTCTAGCTTGACTGTGAGTGTAATCGTCAATTACATGGTCTTATATGATGGTTTAGTGATATGTAGCCATTTTTTGAAGGTAGTACAATGAACCAACTCTCATTTGAATCAATTTTCAGGAATTTTTATGGTATCTTTGGAAAGTTATATCAATTTGATTGAAAATTGCATGAAACGCTCCGTAGAGTAAATAGTAAGCATAAAAAAAATATATATCTCTCACTGAAACTATTGGAATCCCATGAATTTTGGTTGATAAAAGGTTTTTAAAGTCTAGTTTATGATTTCCATGGTTGTAGGTGTTGATGTCAAGTTTATTTGATTAAATGTTGATGCCCTAAGCGAGTAGATTGTGTTACTTTTATCTATTTTTGCGAATACAGTGATAAGATCTCTATGTAACAAGAAAAGGTTGATTGGTTCTAATGATAAACTCTTGGATTAATTTTTTTTAGATATAAACTAACCCTTGTAATGAAAATTGATGTTTGGGAGTTAGATATTTTGTTGGTTTCCTTGCAAAGGAGGCCTAATTAGGCCTAGGTTCAACAATTATAGTCATGTTTTGAGTCAAGTGTTCCCAAGAAGTTTGTTGATCATTCTGCATATGTTTTGAGTTCTCAATATGGGTATCTTGAAATGTGGGTTTCTATCATAGTTCTTCCCTATACCAAGAGTTGTGTCTCATTATGTTGAAATGAAGGGCTAGTAACCATTAGGGAAGTCTATGTGAGAAGTATGACAAATAAAGCAATTAGAGTTTTTGAGGGTGTTAGGGGTGTGTAGATGTTGTGTTGAGCGGGTCTAAAGTGTTCCTAAAGAAATTTGAGTTTGGTAAGCCATGAAGCCATAAAATTGGTGTTTGTAACCTATGAGCCTAAGGGCCATTATGAAGAGAAGTGAAGGGTAATAAGGGGGTATTGTTTGGGAACCCCATACATGGTGAAAGAAAGTATTTTTGAAGCCTTGAATCTCTTTAACGGTTGTACACCTGTAGTTATGGTGAGCTTCCACCCATTGGATAGGTGAGTTGAGATAAATATCTCCCTTCAAAAATTAGTCTTATTGTTTTATTTGATCAAATCATGACATGAATATATTGATGTTATCCCTCCTCTGCATCAAACTTGTTAACAATATATGGTTGAGAGATAATAGTAGAAATCACAGTCTAAATATTATGTCCAAAGAAGAGTGGTAAATTTATTTGATTAATAGTTTCAAAGGAATAAATACAAGAGACACTATTTAATTTGACATAGAGCCAATAGACACCATTGATGATGTAGAGGTAGAAATAATTCAACACCATGTATGCATATTTCACAATAATGGGCTAAGGAATCGCTCATAAGCCAATCAAGAAACCACGTTAAGAAAACCTTCCTCTCTTTTTGACAAGCTTCTTGAATCTTCAATACTTTAAACAAATATGAACTTTCCTTGGTTCAGTTACCAACCAATGTTCCGCTCTGACCCTTACATGTTCATGGTTCGTTCACAATAATTTGACTTTTCTGAAAAGTCATAAAATAACCACAAGTGCATTAAGGTTCCAAACACCCCATACAACCACTGAGACAACTTAGAACAAGTGAAAACATCATGTTTCATCCTATCTGAGACTCACAAGATCTTTGATTTCACCAAACCCCCAAATGCACCCTCAACCTAACTTATTATCTACTAGCCCTTGCAGATGACAAAACATTCATCACAATTACCAAGAAAACCTAGATAATAAAAAAGTAAACACATATTGAAGTACCCTTTTTGGGATTCTAAAACATATGCAAAACAAAGGTACAGTTGTTTTGGAACACATCCAACAAAAAGGGACTGGTAATTTGTATGTGATGACTAATTAGCCTTATTTTACAAAGCATCGATTGGAATTCTTAATGATGGATCTTAAAATTGTCCTCAAAAGGTTGAGTTAGGTCCTTTTTAGATTGAATCACCCATTTTCATGACTTTACAAGACCATTCTTTATTCATTTTTCAAAACCTTCGTCATAGTTTTGTCAAAAAGGCCAAAATTACAATTTCAACATACTAGGGCATCATCATTTTAGTTACAAACAATCTTGGTCACTCCCGCCAGTATAAAAATATTAAAATATTCTATTTAAACCTTGACTCAACCCATTTTCAAGAGATTGTACTAGTGGAAAATTTCATGAATCCAATTTTTTGTATTCAACCCCTCTTTTGAAGGGTTTCAGAGGCGGTCATGGAAAATTTGTATTTTCTTATTTATAACTTCATGAAAAAAAATGAAACCTGATCCACATTCAAAAGGTAACAACACTATATATCATTAAAAATCATTTTCAAATCATTATGTCAGAATACAAATGCATGTAAATGACTGTTACAGTCACAATACTATAAAAAATGTGGAAACGGTAATGTTTTATTGATTTCTCTTCCTTCTCAATACATATTTTTTCATTCACCACCATCCTTAATGTACATAAGTTTTTTTAAAGTATTCCTAATCCTATTAAACCATATAAAATTTTCCAACTATCCATTGACCCTTCATCTTCCTATTTTTTGCACTTTTTTTGCATTTTACGTTATGACAACTTTGACAGTTTTCACAATATTTGACTTATGACCTCAAAATGACCTTATAGGACCTAAACCAAAATAAAAATACTTCAACATGGTTTATTAGAACTTAATACATGATTAAATACCTCATGGAGCATCTTGAAAATTTTTGCCCCTCTATGACAACATTGACAACTTGCTACCAATTTTGCACCATGAACACAAAAGTGTTTCCCATCACATTTGTTGATTACAAAGCACTAAAAAATGACCCATAGGATCTTATTTGACAAAAAATCAAGGAATATTTTTAAAAAATTCCTGATAGAGGCATCAATGGACTTGGGTGCCCCTCCAGTAATTGATAAATGATAATATGTAAATATATAAGTCATCTCAGGTATAACAATAACTGTGTGCATTGAAAATTATAACAGGTTGTATCTGATATGTCGATACTATTGTGCTCTAGAAAATGTAAAATCCCTCTCTAATATATCAATTTAAATATGCTTCAAGTATGATGTCATCTCTGACTGATATTTATCTACTTGCATCGATGTTTTTGATTACGGTAAAAATAGGTTTTGAAGGGACCCCGAAACCCTTTAAAAAAAGAGAAGAGAGATAGGCATGAAAACCCAGAGAACTACAAGCTAACCCAAGGAAGGAAGCAGACTACAAAGGGACAAATCCCAGATTCGACATTAAGCACCTACAAAGCAAAAAAAAAAAAAGACGCTGGAAGAGAAACAGAGAAAAAAGCCACCAACACCGAGATCAAGACAAAGTCTTCAGGAAGCTCTCAGATTCCTCCAGTTGAGTCTGCATAGTCTTCACATAGTCTTTCAGCTTCTGAATATCCAGATCATCAACCTTCTGCTTCTTTGACCTAGTATGAGTGCCAGGTCCCATCTGCTGGGTAGGATCAGTAAGGTCAATAGTATCTTTGTTTCCTTCCAGCCAATTACTCAGAGACATCAAACTCTCCATAGTAGACCTCATACTTGTGTTCACCAGACTAAGAAAATGTTTTAACATTTCCTCATTCCTGCTTATTTTCTTTTGGATAGGTATCATAGCTATCTCGATAACTTTTTTAATTTTTTCTTCAATATCAGAACCGTAATCAAACACAGGGGCATTGGCATTTTGAGGAAACTCCTTTATGAATATAGACATAGTATCCTCAATCATAGAGCTCTTATTTTCCAGTTTGATACATCTGTTCTTAAGCTCTACCAAATCACTCTACACCCATTTGTCCAGATTATAACTGTAGATGGATTTATTTTTAGCAATCTCAAGGGGGGTCATGATAATAGTTCTTCTGACCTATGAGTCCATCCTTTTGATTTCTCTTTGAAGAGACTGGGGTTTTCTACCATGAAGGGTTATCTCACTATCTTCTTCTTTGTTCTCCTTCTCAGAGCTGGGAGAATCGTGAGACTCCAAATTTTCCTCTCCCAGAACCCTAAAACTATTGTCCCCCGAGTTATCTACATTACTATCAATAAGATTTGTATCAGTTTCTTTGTCTTTGTTGACAACATTCTCAACCTCAATCTCATTTTTCTCGTTTCCTTCTATATTAACAATCTCTAGAACAGGGTTAAGCTTTTCCCCAATTTTCAGATTATCTTGACTTTCCTCAGGGCTTTCCTTAGCATTATTGATATTAGGATCCTCCGAATCCTTCACCACAGGGGTCTGGGTAGTGGGATTAGTCTCAACATTAGGATCCATCTGAATATTCTTGTCACCATCAGATTCCTGGAGGATAGGACTAGCAAAGGAATCCAGGACATTCTTATCAGGACTAGAGGCATCACTAGGGTGCTCATCATTCTTTGGCCCTTCCAGAGGCTTAGATGAAGACGGCTCAGAGGGAAAAGAAGCTTTCTTAGATTTAGGATTCTTTGGCAGAGACCTGACAATCTTCCTTTTTTTAATCTGGGCAGGGATAGGGTTAGGAATGTGGTCTCTAGCATAATCAGCTATTAGGTGAATAAGCCCGACATGGAGGATAGGGAAATTCTTCACTCTATAGTCAGTAATGCTCTGGTTAAGCGAACAAAGGAGAAAATAGGGGAGAGAAATGTGGATCTCATGTCTAAAGTGATTAACTAGGGCAAAATGATAATTGTAGACCCTAGAGAATCTCCCCTCGAGAGTGAATTATTCCATTATAACTTTGATAATATAACCCCAAATTTTATCAATATTATGCATATCGACATAGTGTTTCTTACCTTTCACTAGAAGAGCCCTCTCCTCATCGATAACAGGAAATTTCTTATAAGCTTTGGTGCCAACCTTCACCTCTTTTGAATGCTTCAGGCCATCCAACGGGAGACCAGTAATTTCAGATAGGACCTCGAGGCTGAGGCTAAAAGATTTGCTCGCAATATTAACCGTGCCCTTATCCCAGCCATCAACAAAGGCTTTGGAAACCTCTATGTCAAAACCATGGAGTCTCTAAAGATATCGATGAACATGAACTTTCCTCAAGATTCTCCACACTTCCTTATCCTGCTTCCACTTGCATTCCGCAGGCTCTTCCCTTCTGAGATCACCACCCATGGCCAAATTCTTCACCTGCTCTTTTTTCACAGGATGGGAAATGTTATGATTTTGGTTGTTCTTTGGCAGGTTAAAGCTATTAAACTGATTCACAATCCTCTTCACATGCGCGAACTAGCCAAAGATAATAATGATAACAACGGCATGCATTAAAGTTTGATCTTTCATAATTAGCGTAAAAATCCACATCTTGGATATGTACTTCGCATTATTTTGGACGTCATTCCAACTCCCCCCAATCTGAGATGAATTAATTGATATCATTAAAAACCATTTTTAATGACTCCTTCTTTTTGCCTGATTTTATCATAATTAATGATTGAGATGACCACATCATTACTCATAGTGTTGCCTTTCCATTTTTGAATCCCCTCGCTTTTGGCTCCAATATTGGCAAGACAATCAGCAACTTGATTGGTCTCTTGATAATTATGAGATATATGGAACACTTCAAAGGATTTGACTATAGATTTAATTTTGAGAATAATATGCTCTATAGTGCAGGAAGGGGGGTTGATATCTTTAATGTTATTTATAATATTTAAAGAGTCACCTTTGAGCCAGACTCTTTTGAATCCCATTTCTTCCACTAGCAGGATAGTGTTGAGGGCAGCCAAGGCCTCTGCTCTATGATTAGACTGAATATCCAAGGGAATTGATATGGCACCTAAGAAGTTACCAAAACTATCTCTGATGATACCCCCACCCCCAGAGACACCCGGGTTGCCTTTGGAGGCCCCATCAAAATTAGCTTTAACCCAGCCATTAGGAGGAGCAGTCCAGACAGATAATTCTCTTTGGGAGCAATCTTGAGTCTTGAGAAGAGAAAAATTCCAAGTAGACCAATTCACATCAGGGATGAGAGAACGGTGTTTGCTATTGCTATTAGTTATAGGAGAACTGAAATTTTCCTTTATAGATCTAGACATTATGTTGAAGATGATTTCAGGTTTAGAACATTTCTCTCTGAATATTTTGTTATTTCTTTCCTTCCAGATACTCCAGCAAAGATGAGGCGGAATAAGACTCCAAAAATTTCTAACCAGTTTGTTATCAAAAGGAAATCTCCATTGAGTTACAAAGTCCTGCCAAGAGTTAGGAAAGAACCAAACCAAATTCCATTTTTGAAAAACCAAAGACCAAACTTTCTGAGTAAAACTACAATGGATCATGAGATGATCACAGGATTCATCTTGTTCAAAGCATAGACTGCATCTATTAACATAAGAGAAGCCTCTTTTAACTAAATTATCAATAGTTATGGACTTATTCTGTATTAGAATCCAAAAGAAAAAGTTAATCTTTGGAGTAAGGAGTTTATACCAGATAGATGCACACTGAGGCTTATCTTCCTTGGAGAAGAAGAAGGAGTAGGTAGAGGCAATCGTAAATTCACCATTAGGAGAGAGGTTCCACACAATCTTGTCAGGATGATTATCTTCACTGAACCAGGACTGCAACTCTATCATAAGAGGGGACAAACTTCTATCAAGGCTAGAGAGATCCTTCCAAGTATTGTTATTCCTATAGTCAGAAACTTTATAACCAATAGTATTTTTAGCTTGGATGATAAAGTCCTTCCATTCTTGTCTTTCTGAGAGGGGGCATTCATGGATCCAAGGATCATCCCAGAAATCAATGTTGGATCCATCTCCCAATTTCCATCTTATACCTTTTCTCAAAAGATCAATGGAAGAGAAAAAACTATTCCAGATGTAAGATCCATTAACCATAGCTTCATTGTTTAGGAGATCCTTCAAGCTGTTGGAGTTAAGGAGATATTTATTTTTAATTATACTATTCCATTGTTTAGAATCACTAAAGATTCTCCACACCTGCTTTGCCAAAAGAGCCTTATTGATAAGCTTAATAGGTCTTAACCCCAATCCCCCTTTACTTTTAGGCTTACAAACTTTTTCCTAGGAAATCAGACTGAGCCTTTTTTTATCTTCAACACCAGTCCATAAAAAGCATTTTTGGATAGTTTCAAGCACCACCGCAAAATTATGGGGAATCTTGAAGAGGCTTAAAGCATACACAGGCAAATTTTGTAAAGTCGACTTCAGAAGCTGAAGTTTACCAGAGCTGCTAAGGAGAGCACCTTTCCAGCCTGCCAACTTCCTATTGAATCTATCAACAATTTGGCTCCAGAAGCTATCAGGAGGTTTAGAGCAGAGTGGGAGCCCCAAATAGGAAGAGGGAAGAGCACCAATCCTGCAACCAAGAATTTTAGACATCTTATATTGTCTCTCAAGGGGGGTATTGATAAAAAAGATGGAGCTCTTGTTCCAGTTGATGAGTTGTCCCGTTGCCGAAGTATAGATAGATAAATCTTTTTTAAGATTCCTAGCTTCTTTAATAGTAGCTTCACCCATAATAAGAGTATCATCAACAAACTATTCATGGGAGCAAGAGGATCTGGCTAAAGAGGGATGGAGACCAGAGATTAGACCAACATTAACAAGTTTAGATATATATCTTCCCAGCCCTTCAGCCAAAATAGCAAACAGTATAGGAGATGTAGGGTCCCCCTGCCTTAGACCCCTAGAAGGTTTGAAAAAATTGGAGGAACCATTATTCACAATAACAGAGGAAGTCACAATAGAGACCAGCTAATTAACAATTTTAATTAACCCTGCATCAAAACCAAAGCTGCTTAAGACTTTTTGGAGAAACTGCCAATCAACCCTATCATAGGCTTTAGATAAGTCCAATTTCATGAGAAAGCCCTATTTCTTGGTAGTTTCAAGGGAGTGAATATTCTCATGAGAAACCACAATGGAGTCTAGGATTTGTCTCCCTAGGACAAAACCATTCTACTGAGGAGAGATAATTGAAGGCAGTAGAGAAACAGTCTAGACTTCATAACTTTAGCTATGATCTTGTAAATCCCATTACAAAGACTAATTGGTCTGAAGGATTCCACCGTATTTGCACCATGGAATTTAGGAACAAGGACTAAGAAGGTGGCATTAATTTCTCTAAGAAGAGATTTAGTACCAAAAAATTCTTTGACAACATTGAGAACATCCTGACCAGTAATCTCCCAAAACTGCTGGAAGAAGAAAAGGGGAAATCCATTAGGACCTAGAGATTTGTCGCCTTCAAAGGAAAAGACAACATCTCTGATTTCCTTATCATCTAGGATAGCTTTAATTCTGGAGTTGGTATTTCTATCTATCAGTGAAGGAATAGTAGAGAGAATTTCATTTTGATTCTGGGAATCAAGGTTACCATCTTTAGATAAAAGTAGTGAGAAAGATTGAAGCATTTCCTTTCTAATTTCTTCTTCCTTACCCAGAGTCTTATTGTTGACTGTTAAGGAAGAAATTCTGTTGATAGCTTTGTGTTTCATTGTTGTCATATGAAAAAATCTTGTATTTTTATCACCATCTTTAAGCCAAAGGGCTCTTGATCTTTGCCTCCAGAAAGACTCCTCTTTAGAAATGATATTATGATATTCAGCCACCAAGACATTCTTAGTACATCTATGCTCCTCTGAGAGACCCTCTTTTTGAATAGTCTCTTGAATAGCCTTGATCTCTTCCTGTTTGATGCTTTTGGCCTTGAATATGTCCCCAAAGACTTCCTTGTTCCAATTTTTAACATTTTTCTTTACATTACTCAACTTTTTAGCTATTCTATACATGGCAGTACCTTCCTGGTTATAATTCCACCATTTAGTAATACAATCCTTTAGGTTAAGGTGGGCTAACCACATCTTCTCAAAGCGAAATGGGATATTATTTTTTCCATCCAAAATATTAGCATTGAAGATAATAGGGAAATGGTCAGAACCAATCCTAATAGAAGGAGATAAAGAGCAGGAAAATTTAGAGAGCCAATCAAGAGAAAGGAGAGATCTGTCAAGTTTCACTTGAATGAGATCATCACCAGTTCTTCTGTTCGACCAAGTATAGGAGATACCTTCCAGCTCCATATCAAAGAAATATTGATCATTAATATACTCCATGAGGTCCATTCTACTATCAACTTGAGATAGAGAACCACCCATTTTATCGTCAACCAGCAGGGGAGTATTAAAATCCCCCATGACCATCCAGCTGATGGCCTGGAAATTATTCCTTATTTCTTTAAGTCTTTTCCAGAATTTGAGCCTTCCACATTTTGTATTAGGGACGTAGATATTCATGAGGTTCCAAGAACAATCCACTTTAAGGTGTTTAACATGAATAAGGATTATGTTCTTCTCAACATGGCGCTTCTTACAATTTACAATAGCATTGTTCTAGAAAATCACAACACCACCAGAGGTGCCATCAGAGTCGCTGCCAATACTACTGCCATTCATAAAAGGGTTAATTTTCTCAACTTTCTCTCTAGACATTTTTGTTTCCTGGATAAGAATAATATCAGGGTTTGTATCTCTTACCATATTTCTAAGAACATCTTGTTTATGAGGACTATTTAGACCTCTTATATTCCAAGATATAATCTTCATTTAATGGATTGGGGATCAAATCTCAGGGATAGTAGATTGTTTACCATCTGTAATACTCTATTTTGCTTCTAGCTCTCTCATAGCTTTATGAGAAGGTCTACCTCTTCCTCCATGGGGCGATCCTACATCTTCTTTCTTCCTTCTAGTCTAGACTCCCCCTAAAGGGGTTATATCTACCTTTTTCCCTGATTCATGAGCTTTTAGATTTAGTCCTCCTTTCTTAGAGGGTTTTTTTGTCTTTCTTATTATTTTTCACCTCAGACCATAGAGATTCCTACTTTTCTGAGGTAGGAGACGAATCATCAAAACTTTCTTTTTGGGTATCCTCCTCACTGACTTTAGACCAGTACTTGCTACTATTTCCATTATTAATAGATATCACCTACTCACACACTAAAGGTGAAGGTCCCAATTTATCCAAAACTATAACTCCCTGTCTAGTTGTTTCAAAGAAGTAGCCATTCTCATTTTGCTGATCGATTCTTGGGCCTTGTGGCTCCTTTTCAATACAAACTTCCTGAGGACCATTTTGGGGCTGAAGTTCCTTCTCCCTATTCCTGACCGGAGGACTTTGGTAATCAGGTAAGGAATCATAATCCACTTTTCTCTCTTGTTCTATTGTATTTGAGTTCTCCTGCTCCAGGATCTGAGGTAAATCCTTATCGACTGATGCCTAAATAATATCTTCCTCTGGCTGGTTAATTAGATCAATAGTTTGGTCTTCTTTTGATTTTTCCTCTTCTGATAAATTTGGGGGGATTGGAAGAGAGGAAGAAGATCCATTTTTCTCTCTCCATACTACTCTTGATTCTTTCTTTTTAGTCTTAACAAAAGGTTTAAGAGGACATTGTTTTTCCCAATGCCCAGATTTTTTGCAGGTGAAGTAGGCAAAGGGGATTGATTCAAACTCCACAACTTGATTATGAGTGCCCAGCTTTGAGTTAATTGAGATAACTTCCAGGAGGTCAGTCTTTTGATTAATGTTGACATATATTCTTGCATATACTAATCTATTCTTTGCAGCTGTCATTGGGTCAATTGATAAGAGCTCTCCAAACGAACTTCCCAATCCTGAAAAAACATCTTCATGCCAATATTCCAGAGGAAGACCCTAGAATCAAACCCACACTGGGGCTGATTTGAACATATCCATATTAAGGTCAAGATTTGCCCCCCATTTATAAAGAGCCAAGGATGATTTACCAAACATCCAAGGACCCCCACATAGAACAACAAAAAGGTCTTCAAAGCTGGAAAAATCAAAAGTAAAAAAACCTTTTGGTAAGGCAGCTATGTCGACTTGACCTTTTAACCTCCATTTCCTTGCAGCATAAACCCTAACTGTATCAATATTAGGTCTTAGGCCCATGAAATTTCCTATTAGCGTATTTTTCATTGAAGCTACTGTATGATCAACCAGTGAATCAGGAAGGGAAATACTAAATATTCCCTTAACAGGATCCGACATGTTGTCAACAAGGGGAAAAGAAGATTTCCCAGTAGGTTTCACACCAAAAAGAGAGGTCCAACTTCCATTTGCAGTATTTTTAAATAAAGGTTGACTGTCTTTTGCAATTTCAAGAAGCTTACCGTCACCTTTCATTTCCTTTGGATCATCTTCACGGATTTGGAATCTTGATAGAGGATTGTCCTCCCTTTTCTCTTTTGTGGAGCCCTCCACTGCTACATCTTTTACCTTTTTCTGAATCACTGGCACGGAAAAACTCTGAACATTGCTAGAGGCCTCTTTCCCGCTCATGTCATGGTTCAAAAAGTCCCTTTTTCGACCTTCTCAGGGTCGATTCTGATCTGGGTCTTTGTCCCCTTCTGCATCCTTCTCATCTCCCTTGGTAATCTTGTTGCCTTCACCTTGATTCATCTGCGATCCTCCTCCAGCAAGTTTCCCATCTAAAGGGGAATTTGAATTCCCTCCAGCCCCTCACTCTCCTCCTCTCCTCTCCATTTTCCAAAGGCAATAAAGCTATAACAGATCGATCCACAAAGGATAGGATATATTCTATATTCTCCAATTCATGTTTTGAATGAGATGGATTTACTCCCTTCTTATACTTTGCACGTTGAACTAATGCCTATAAAGGACATGAGCTTGTCTCTTCATAACAACATTTCTTCTTATTCACACCTTTCATATTACTAACCAATCAGTTCCATTTTTCATTAACTGATATCTTGTTACATTATTGTTACAAGTTTCTTCCTGTAATATTCTAAATTGTGCCTCTTAATAATGTATTTGAATCAAGATCATAATCACTTTCACATAGCAATATCGATCATCTTTGCATGAATCAATCAATTTGGCCTTATCACATGAAAGTCAAGGTATCAAGCAATTATAATTATTTACATTATAAGAAAAGGTCTTGATTCCATTATTAAGACAATGTATAAACAATCTTAAGGAAAGGATGATTATCATTGCAAAGAATCCAAATAATAGACTGATACCAAATCAAGGTGGTAAATTTAGAACATAAGCAATAATAAATTTGGAGCATTTTAGGTACTGAGCCAACTTTTCAAAAAATTAAGTGATTGTAAGTAAGCTTAGAAGATTTTTGCTAAGGAAATAACAGTGATGTTATGAAGGTTGTACAAAACAGTGAACACATGAAGATAGAAGATACAATGATATTGCATTGAGGAGTTTAAACTGATAATTTGAAGCTACGGGAAGTTCATTCATTAATATCTATTTTCTAAATGTTCATAGTTTTGGTAACGCTCATCATGTTGAACAATCAAAGCATCAAAATGAAAAAAGTGTCTTAGGGTTTGTACAAGACTATCATGGTTCTCATATGCAAAAATTTCAAAGTCCAGATAATGAAAGACTATAGAATAATTTCATAGTGACTATAATATACAATGTTAAAGATCCATGGAAAGAAGTGGGGTTTTGGAAATCCATATTCTTTCCATTTCTCAAGGTTGTTATGAAGAGCTCAGAAAATCCTCAAAGTTTCTGGGTTAACACAATATGTAAATGGAACTTTTCAGGGTTTTTTCAAAATGATGAAGACCAAGATATAGAGCATGAGCTCTCAAGCCTTCAGAGATATTAAACACATAAAATGACCATACATATTTCATTATTTCATAAATAAATGCACTGTACAGGTAGAGTTTGTTAATCTCTAAGTTTTTGTTGATCATTTAGTATCCACACTTAGTCATTTATCTTGGTAGTTTTGGTCGGCCACTACTGTGGCCGAGCTAAAACAGTATAGGCTGAGCTACCCAAAAAGTTGTTGCTGAGCAGAACAGATCATAGATGCCGAGCTATCTGGAAATTCTGTGCCAAGCGAGACTTAAGTGCCAAGCAAGATAGTTTTGACATACATATTAGATATGACATAAAATTTAAGGTAATATGTTTTGGCCAACTTATGGGTGTATTGGGCCGACATATGTGAAGCATTTAATATTCTCTATGGAGTTAATTATGCATTTAATTGTTTTATCCTATGCATGGCATGTAGCCAATCAGAAAATTGGTATGCCTTGGAGGCATAAGTTTTATTTTTGATCATTGATCTAGATCTATTCGCCAGATTCAAAGAGTATAATAAGATTGATTCTTACCCTAATTATATGAGAGTAATTGAGAGCTTAGAGAGAAGGTGCATACATACATCAGTGATGTGTGAAGGGTTGTTTTGACAAGAAGCATATATCTAGCAGAGTAGAAGACCAGTGAGAAGCAGAGTAAGGACATATCAGATTATAAGATCAAAGAAGGAATTATAAAGAGGAGATCCGTTATCAGCATCAGAGTGCATATCGAAGGATCATATCTTGAGACATTCTCAGAAGTGTATCAGGTGAAATATCTTAATAGAGTGGTTCTAGCAGACCTTTCTAAATCTCTTACCAGAGTGCTTACTTTACTATAAGTTGAAATCCTTTCACAAGGTAGATTGTAATGATCTAAATCTCTTAACCGGGCAGATATTTAACTAGGTAGATTGCATATTGTGATCAAACTTTTGTAGCCCTAACAAGCACACTTTATTGCTGCAATAGTGAAGAATTTGTGGGTGTCATTCCCACCATAGTTTTACCTATTTAGGGTTTCTGGGTTACCAAATTATGTGTATTGTGTTATTCATTTACTGTCATGGATGCTACTAGATGTTAGCTTGATTACATATTTATATGTTGGTGGATCAGTTTGTTTTAAAGTGATTAAAGTTCAAGATCTGATTCACCCCCCTCTTAGTATCTTGCTTTCCCAATATTGTATTTCCAACAATTGGTATCAGAGCTCAGTTCTCCTACAAAAGTTTTTAATCAGCTTGAGAGTATAGATCTAAACCAGTAAAGATTACCAAGGATATCATATGTCATGTAACTGTTTACCCTACAATCAATGGGAAAAGGACTATGAAATGCCAGAGTAAATAAGACATAGAGAAGGTCACTAAAGATGTATGGAACAAAAAGGGAATGACTATTTCCACCATCTAAGATTTGGAACTTGATTTTGCTGTAAGGGTTATAGCTTACAAGTTCTATCAATCAAGCCGACTGGACATTGTTCCTTGCATTGCAGTAGACCAAGTATGGAAAATCATCAAAAAGGATCACACATACACCCTGGCTGAGATATAGCTAACACAACTTTCAGAGAACCTTGCATCGGTCAGGAAAGCGAAGAATTCTATTTGTAAGTTCAGATCCTTGCTTGTATGCATATTTTTCTATGTTCAAAAGAATTTTCCTACCTATGGAGACATAGTATGAAAAATAGATAGACCTATCACCCAATAGATAAATGTACTAATTCAACAGTTAGGTAATAATTTTGATAATGTGATGGGAACGTACTTTTTGGAGTTCAAGAAAAGTATGAGATTGAGAAGCAAAATTCCTATTTTATTAGTGGACCAATATTATGAAGATGTGTGTTTTCTAGTTGACACAGATTACACTTATGTTTAGGCTGTAGTACCTAGGGTATCATGGTTAAGGCCATTACCTTATGAAGTAAACATAGATGAAACATCTGCAGCCATAAAAACTTTACTAGCAGAGGAAATTGATAGTACTAGTAAACATTTTGGTAATTATGAAGAAGCCAAGGCAAAAATTTCTATGAACCTAAAGCCTGGCACCATGGAAAGGAAGAGGAAAAATATTGTCAAGAATCTGAAAAAGATGGTTGGCATTGCAAGTGATGAGGAAGAAGAGGATGCTTCTCTAGGCTTAACTACTGGACAAGGAGAAGACATACCTAGTGAAGAAGAAGAAGAAGAAATTGAGTCTGAAGAGGATGTAGTTGTCAAGGGGAAAGGGAAACAGCCAATGGTTGCCAAGGCAACCAAAGTAAGAAAAGTTAAACCTCAGGCTACCCTTCTTGCTGTAAACAGACCAAGGACCAGGGAATCAGCTATTTCACCTCCTATGGTGAGAACATCAGTATACACAAGGAAGAATGCTGCTGAAAGCAGCTCAAGGAAGAAGAAAAAAGTCAAGACCAAGACAGTACCGATCATTCCTGCCAAAAGACCAAGGAAAAGGAGACTAATCTTGAGTGATGAAGAAGATGAGGAAATTGACACTAATGTGCCGAGTGACATACCTACAACATCATTCAAACATCCTATAAACATTGATGAGGTATGCAAGAACATTAGAAGTTCAAATGGGTTATCTAGATTTAAGTTTATCAAATATAAAAAACAAAGTATAGAGAATAAATTCAAGTTACAAGAAGCTCTATTAGACATGATGAGTACATTCAAATTGACACCTATAGAGATAGGGAATAATGTCCCTACAGAAATTTATGATTTCTTATCTAGTAAATGGGAATTTGCATTGATGACTGAAAGGCAAATTAGGGAAGAAACTTTTGATAGAGTCATCCCACAATTGACAAAGAAATAGAAAGAAAAATTTGTTGATCAATCTAAGAAAAAGTTTGTACCTAAATATAGAGCTTGTGCTATTTTGAAGAATGATATTAAAGGAGTAGTAAAGCAAAGTACTCAGATTTGGAAAGAGATTTTTGGGTTGTCAGTTCCAAAAGAGAAGAAAACAGATGAAGGAACCTCTATGCAAATCACCACTGATAAACCATAAATAAAAACATAAGCACAAAAGAAAATAGGTGACGAGCAAGTTACATACTTGACAATGAATAGTTCCATTGACACCACACTGGTTGATAATAGCAATGTGGATGCCGAGGATCAGGATGAGCCAGCAGACACAACGATCGAATCGCCTAACAAGGCTACTAAGGTTGATGAAGAGAAAAATGAAGAAGGAGGCGAGAAAGAGAAACTAGAAGATCAAGAGGTAAATACTAAAAATCCACCTATTCTAGAGGTTGCTCAGACATTGTTAAACAACGGAGACAAAATGGAAGTAACTGGAGACAAGCCTAAAGAACAAGAGGCTATACAAGTGTTGGTAAACCTACCACACTCTACTTCATCTACCCCCACTGGACTAAAAATGGGGAATGTACCTGACCAACAGGAAATCTTGATTAAGATGAAGTCAACAACTAAATTTCTTACTGATAAAGGAAATGAAATCATTGAAACTGAGCCGGTTGACAGCTCACCTGAGCTCAAAAGGAGGAAGATAAATAAGAAGAAGTTGCTAGGACTAAATGTCACATTAGATGAAGTAATTGTGATTCCTAAATGGGATCCTAAGAATTTGGCATACAAGAAGATTCAGACCCTTCAAGAACTTTTAAAGAAGAAGAAGAGACAAGAAGAAATGAAGAGAGAATAGAAGCAGAAGCAAGTTCTGCATGACATCAAATATATTTTTGTAAATTATTTTGATATGGATGATGTAAATGACCAGACACCTATACTAGAACATCTAGTTCAAATTGTACAAAAGGTCACTGATGATAATATCAAGGCAAATGACAAACTATTGCAATGGTATGAGATAGAGTTCTAGAGAAAAGTACTGGAAAAGATATCTGAAAAGATAGCTACACAATAGGTTGAACTTTCTTCTCTCATTGAAATTCTAGAAGAAGTTGCAAAAAATTTATTTTCTTTGTACAAAAGACTATGTGATGAATATTTCTTTACCAAATAAAATCAGCAGTTAATTGAGAAATTGCAGCTGGATATGAAGTCAACTGCAAGTTCACTGAGCATGGACGCTAGCTCTTGCTCCATTCATTTAAACAAGTTAACTCGTACACAAAGGAGGTTAGCCAAGCTTATGGCTGAAGATGGTTGAATTAGGGCCAAATTGATTATAATTCAGGCTAATCTGATACCTCATCTGGAGGTTATTCAGAAAGAACTCACAGCTCCTAGAGAACTGATAAAGAGAGACTCTCATCTTTCTACTACAAAAAGTTTGGTAAGTATAGCTGCTGATCTAGAAGTTAAGTTGGAAGTTATGAAGTTTGTTAAAGATAGTTGGGACACTTCATTTGCATTGATTCTACAACTTCATAAATAGTTTTTGGATAAGTACAACCTAACCCCTCCAGCTATTAGTGACAAAAACAAGGGGGAATCAAGAAAGGAATGTGAACAGATGAACTGAAGGTATAATATGTATAATATATTTTGAAGGCATGTATAGTATGTAGATAATCTATTAAGTATGGAGTATAATCAAAGGGGAGTACTATATGTACTTAGGCAATTTTTTTGGATGTAAACAAAATGATAAGTGTTTTTGCCACTAAATATCAAAGGGGGAGATTGTTAATCTCTAAGTTTTTGTTGATCATTTAGTATCCACACTTAGTCATTTATCCAGGCAATTTTGGTCATCAACCATTGTAGCCGAGCTAAAATAGTATAGGCTGAGCTACCCGGAAAGTCATTGCCAAGCATAACAGATCATAGATGTCGAGCTATCTGGCAATTCCGTGCCAAGTGCCAGAGACTTAAGTGCCAAGAAAGACAGTTTTGACATACATGTCAGCTATGAAACAAACTTTAAGGTAATATGTTTGGGCCAACTTATGGGTGTATTGGGTTGACATATGTGAAGAATTTAATATTCTCTACGGAGTTAATTATCTATTTAATTGTTTTATCCTATGCGTGGCATGTAGCCAATTAGAAAATTGGAATGCCTAGGAGGCATAAGTTTTATTTTTGATCATTGATCTAGATCTATTCACCAGATTCGAAGAGTATAATAAGATTGCTTCTTACCCTAATTATATGAGAGTAATTGAGAGCTCAGAGAGAAGGTGCATACATACATGAGAGATGTGTGAAGGGTTGTTTTGACAAGAAGCATAGATCTAGTAGAGTAGAAGAGCAGTGAGCATCAGATTAAGGACATATCAGATTATAAGATTAGAGAAGGCATTATAAAGAGGAGATTCATTATCAGCATTAGAGTGCATATTGAAGGATCATATCTTGAGAGATTATAACAAGTGTATCAGGTGAAATCTCTTAACAGAGTGGTTCTAGCAGACCTTTCTAAATCTCTTACTTTATTGTAAGTTGAAATCCTTTCACAAGGTAGATTGTAATGATCTAAAGCTCTTAACCAGGCAGACCTTTAACTGGGTAGATTTCATATTGTGATCAAAATTTTGTAGCCCTAATAGACACGCTTTATTGGTACATTAGTGAAGAATTTGTGTGTGTCATTCCCACCCCATTTTTACCTATTTAGGGTTTCCAGGTTACCAAATTTTGTGTATTGTGTTATTCATTTACTATCATGGATGCTACTAGATGTTAGATTGATTACATATTTATATGTTTGTGGATCAAATTTTTTTAAAGTGATTAAATTTCAAGATCTGAATCACCCCCCCTCTTAGTATCTTGGTTTCCCAATATTGTATTTCCAACAATTGGTATCAGAGCTCAGTTCTCCTACAAAATTTTTTAATCAGCTTGAGAGTACAGATCTAGAGATGGAGATTTACATATTGGGTAAAGTCATTGAGAATCAAAAGATTGAAATTCAGCTAGCTTTACATCAGCTTGAGACAGCTAGATAGGAATTGAAGAAGTCATTAACATCTAGGAAAGATTTGGTCAAACAAATGAATGATACTCATTATCAGGAAGAAGACAATGCAAATCTATTTCATAATGGAGATTCTACTGAGAGTGATGCAGCAATTGTAGATCTACTAGAAAAGAACAATGCATTGTGTGAGGAAGTCAGGAACTTGAAAAGAGAACAAGAAATGCAGACAGTAAGACTATGCGAAGTAGTGGAACAAAAGAAGAAAGATGAAGATGATAAAGATATGGCAGAAGAAGATAAAAGAATGATGAATGCCAGACTTGATGAAAGGACACATGATGTAAAAATGATGACAAACAATCAGGTTGACATGGAAAATCAACTGCTACTTGCAAATCAGGAGATCAGTAGGAAAGACATGGAAATTGTGAATCTAAGATTTGAGAATAGTCATTTGAAAGATTATTTGAGATCTGAGAAAGAACTGAATGAAAGGTTGAATAAACCTAATGAATCTTTGACTCATTTTGAGAATCTGATGGAAGCATCAAGGATACCAAAAGATTCTTCTGGATTAGGTCACACTGAACAAAAACCATCTACTGAGAAAGGAGAATCATCAAAGACTGGTGAAAAGAGGAACACAAATACAAAGAGCAACAAACCTGTATGCCACCACTGTGGAAAACCAGGACACACTGCAAACATTTGCCGAAGAAAGAATGGTAAGTCCAATCCTAAACCTAAGTTCAATGGTTATTGCTTTAAATGTAAGAAGTTTGGACATAAAGCACATGAATGTTGGGATAAGGAAAATAATGCACCTCCCACATCAAGAATCAATGGATTGTTACAACTGTCAAAAATTTGACCATAAGGCACAAGATTGCAGATCAAATGCTAAACAATAATGGACATCAAATACACAAGCTAAAGTACCAAGAAAAGGCAACACTTACAATTCAGATAAAAATACAAGGAAAATTTTTCATTACTGTGAAGAGTATGGACATGCACCTGAAGAATGCATAAAGACACATTTTAGAGGAAGATCTAAGAGTTGGATGAATGGAAGCCTAGTTTGGTTTATTTGTTTGAAAATTGGTCATACTAAGAGAGAGTGCAAGACAAGAGTACCTACTCCTACTGTTGAGGAAATTAGAGCACAAATGAACCAGACATGGGTAAGGAAAACAAAACCGAGCAGCAGTGAAACTATTGAAGCTGAGGTCACCCAATCTAATGGATCAGGTGATCACACAATCTCAAACTAAGCATAAGAGGTACGTAAGGAACTGTATTTAAATTTCATATCTTACATCAGTTCCTAGCATATATTGTGCCAAAGTCCATATCTGCATATGACAAGATGCATCAGGACATATTTTAAAGTTAAAGTACTGAGAATAGTCATTTAAGCACTTGAGGTGTTGAGCATCAGTATTACACTGAGACTGGGCTCGTCGGCAGGTGTGTCGAGCTAGTTTGGGTTGTGACCAAGTGATTGTTGAAGTCAGCTGAGGACAACTATTTTGCAGTAACTCCAATGGATAGAAAATTTATTGCAAACCTACCTCGAAGCCTATAAATGAATGAACCATTCACGATTCATTTCAGCTTGCGATTTGAGATTTATTGAAGTGTTGAAGCATTGGCAAAATTCATTTCAGCAAAGATTTTTAAAGAATTTTATAGCGTGCCGTCGACCATTCAACAAAAGTGTGAACTTTGATAGTTGCTGAGGTACTCTATTTTCATGTTTGAAACCATTTTATCTTAAAATCATGGCCGCTAGTTCATCTACACCAGTTAAGGGAATAGAGAGGGAATTTAGAGAAGTTCAATTAGTGAGGAGAGACACCTGTGTGCCTCCCAACTTTCGAGCTATTCTTGAGAGTGCTATCAAAGGTGATCTGAATGGAGCCCTATCTTTGATCCCTCCAAAAATACCTATGATTCATGAAATTAGGGCATGTTACAAGTGTAAAATCAATAAATTTGGAGACCACGACCTGAGGGAATCCTACAAGAAACTATGCATAGACAGAGTCCTAACACCTGAACACAATCATCTAGCTGAGTGAGGGTTAACTCAAGCCCTAGAGTTTTCAAGGAATTTTAGGGAAGAATGGATCAAAATTGTTCTTAGCATGGTACATGATATGAGAATTTGGTTGGAGAATGGATCAGTAAAGATTACCAAGGATATCATATGTCATGTAACTGGTTACCCTACAATCAACGGGAAAAGGACTATGAAATGCTAGAGTAAAGAAGACATAGAGAAGGTCACTAAATATGTATAGAACAAAAGGGGAATGACTATTTCCACCATTGAAGATTTGGAACTTGATTTTGCTGTGAGGGTTATAGCTTACAAGTTCTATCAATCAAGCTGAGTGGACATTGTTCCTTGCATTGCAGTAGACCAAGCATGGAAAATCATCAAAAAGGATCACACATACAACCTACCTGAGATACAGCTAACAGAGCTTGCCGAGAACCTTGCATCAATTAGGAAAGCAAAGAATTCTATGTAAGTTCGGATCCTTTCTTGTATTCATATTTTTCTATGTTCAAAAGAATTCTCCTACCTATGGAGACATAGTATGAAAAATAAATAGACCTATCACCCAACAGATAAATGTACTGACTCAACAGTTAGGTGATAATTTTAATAATGTGATGGGAACATAATTTGTGAAGTTCAAGAAAAGTATGAGACTGAGAAGCAAAATTCCTAGTTCATTAGTGGAATAACATTATGAGGATGTGTGTTTTCTAGTTGACACAAATTATACTTATGTTTAGGCTGTAGTACCTAGGGTATCATGGTTAAGGCCATTACCTTATGAAGTAAACATAGATGAAACATCTGTAGCCATAATAGCTTTACTAGTAGAGGAAATTGATAGTATTGGTAAATGTTTTGGTAATTATGAAGAAGCCAAGGCAAAAATTTCTATGAACCTGAAGCCTGGCACCATGGAAAGGAAGAGGAAAAAGATTGTCAAGAATCTGAAAAGGATGGTTGGCATTGCAAGTGATGAGGAAGAAGAGGATGCTTCTCCAGGCTTAACTACTGGACAAGGAGAAGACATACCTAGTGAAGAAGAAGGAGAAGAAATTGAGTCTGAAGAGGATGTAGTTGTCAAGGGGAAAGGGAAATAGCCAATGGTTTCCAAGGTAACCAAAATAAGAAAAGTTAAACCTCAGGATACCCTTCCTACTGTAAACAAACCAAGGACTGGGGCATCAACTATTTCATCTTCTATGGTGAGAATATAAGTATACACAAGGAAGAATGCTGCTGAAAGCAACTCAGGGAAGAAGAAACAAGTCAAGACCAAGACAGTACCGATCATTCCTACTAAAAGACCAAGGAAAAGGAGACTAAAATTGAGTGATGAAGAAGATGAGGAAACTGCCACTGATGTACCGAGTGACATACCTACAACATCATTCAAACATCCTATACAAATTGAGGAGGTATGCAAGAACATTAGAAGTTCAACTAGGTTATCTGGATTTAAATTTATCAAATATGAAAAATAAAATATAGAGAATAAGGTCAAGTTACAAGAAGCTCTATTAGACATGATGAGTACATTCAAATTGACACCTATAGAGATAGGGAAAATGTCCCTACATAACTTTATGATTTCTTATCTAGTAAATGGGAATTTGCATTGATGACTGAAAGGCAAATTAGGGAAGCAACTTTGGATAGAGTCATCCCATGATTGACAAAGAAATAGAAAGAAATTTTTTTTGATCAATATAAGAAAAATTTTGTACCTAAATATAGAGCTTATGCTAATTTGAAGAATAATATTGAAGGAGTAGTAAAGAAAAGTACTTGGATTTGGAAAGAGATTTTTGGGTTGTCAGTTCCAAAAGAGAAGAAAATAGATGAAGGAACCTCTGTGCAAATCACCACTTATCAAATAGAAATAAAAACTGAAACACAGAAGAAAAAGGTGATGACCAAGTTACAGACTTGACAATGGATAGTCCCATTGACACCACACTGGTTGATAATAGCAATGTGGATGCCGAGGATCAGGATGAGATGACAGACACAACTATCAAATCGCCTAACAAGGCTACTGAGGTTGATGAAGAGAAAAATGAAGAAGAAGGAGGTGAGAAAGAGAAACTAGAAGATCAAGAGGTAAATACTAAAAATCCACCTATTCTAGAGGTTTCTCAGACATTGTTAAACAACGGAGACAAAATGGAAGTAACTGGAGACAAGCCTAAAGAACAAGAGGCTATACAAGTGTTGGTAAACCTACCACACTCTACTTCATCTACCCCCACTGGACTAAAAATGGGGAATGTACCTGACCAACATGAAATCTTGATTAAGATGAAGTCAACAACTGAATTGCTTACTGACAAAGGAAAGGAAATCATTGAAACTCAGCTGGTTGACAGCTCATCTAAGCCCAAAAGGAGGAAGCTAAATAAGAAGAAGTCACCAGGACTAAATGTCACATTAGATGAATTAATTGTGATTCCTAAATGGGAGCCTGAGAATTTTTCATATGAGAAGATTCAAACCCTTCAAGAACTTTTGAAGAAGAAGAAGAGATAGGAAGAAATGAAGAGAGAACAGAAGCAGAAGCAAGTTATGCATGACATCAAAGATATTTTTGTAAATTCTTTTGATATGGATGATATAAATGACCAGAAACCTATATTACAACAACTAGTTCACATTGTATAAAACCTCACTGATGATAATATCGAGGCAAATGACAAACTATTGCAATGGTCTGAGAGAAAGTTTGAGAGAAAAGTATTGGAAAAGATATCAGAAAAGATAGCTACACAATAGGTTGAACTATCTTCTCTCATTGAAATTCTAGAAGAAGTTGCAAACAATGTATTTTCTTTGTACAAAAGACTATGTGATGAATCTTTCTTTACCAAATAAAATCAGCAGTTAATTGAGAAATTGCAACTGGATATGAAGTCAACTGCAAGTTTAGTGAGCATGGACACTAGCTCTAGCTCCATTCATTTAAATAAGTTAACTCATACACAGAGGAGGTTAGCTAAGCTTATGGCTGAAGATGGCTGAATTACGGCCAAATTGATTATGATTTAGGCTAATCTAATACCTCATCTAGAGGTTATTCAGAAAGAACTCATAGCTGCTAGAGAACTGATAAAGAGAGACTCTCATCTTTCTACTACAGAAAGTTTGGTAAGTCTAGCAGCTGAGCTAGAAGTTAAGTTTGAAGTTATGAAGTTTGTTAAAGATAGTTGGGACACTTCATTTGCATTGATTCTACAGCTTCATAAATAGTTTTTGGATAAGTACAACCTAACCCCTCCAGCTATCAGTGACAAAACAAGGGGGAATCAGGAAAGGGAGGTGACCAGATGAACTGAAGGTATAATATGTATAATATGTTTTGAAGGCATGTATAGTATGTAGATAATCTATTAAGTATGGAGTATAATCAAAGGGGAGTAATATATGTACTTAGGAATTTTTTGTGGATGTAAACGAAATGATAAGTGTTTTTGCCACTAAATATCAAAGGGGGAGATTGTTAATCTCTAAGTTTTTGTTGATCATTTAGTATCCACACTCAGTCATTTATGCAGGTAGTTTTGGTCACCCACCACTATGGCCGAGATAAAACAGTATAGGTCAAGGTACCTGAAAAGTCATTTTTGAGCATAATAGATCATAGATGTCGAGCTATCCAACAATTCCACACCGAGTGCTAGAGACTTAAGTGCCGAGCAAGACAGTTTTGACATACATGTCAGATATGAAAAAAACTTTAAGGTAATATGTTTGGGCCAACTTATGGGGGTATTGGGCTGACATATGTGAAGCATTTAATATTCTCTATGGAGTTAATTATTTATTTAATTGTTTTATCCTATTTGTGGCATGTATCCAATCAAAAAATTGGAATGCCTAGGAGGCATAATTTTTATTTTTGATCGTTGATCTAGATCTATTTGCCAGATTCGAAGAGTATAATAAGATTGCTTCTCACCCTAATTATATGAGAGTAATTGAGAGCTCAGAGAGAAGGTGCATACATACATGAGAGATGTGTGAAGGGTTGTTTTGACAAGAAGCATAGATCTAGCAAAGTAGAAGAGAAGTGAGCATGAGATTAAGGACATATCAAATTATAAGATCATAGAAGGCATTATAAAGAGGATATCCGTTATCAGCATCAGAGTGCATATCGAAGGATCATATCTTGAGACATTCTAACAAGTGTATCAGGTGAAATCTCTTAACAAAGTGGTTCTAGTAGACCTTTCTAAATCTCTTAGTAGAGTGCTTACTTTACTATAAGTTGAAATCCTTTCACAAGGTAGATTGTAATGATCTAAAGCTCTTAACCAGGCAGACCTTTAACCATGGAGATTGTATATTGTGATCAAAATTTTGTATCCCTAATAGGCACACTTTATTTCTACAGTAGTGAAGAATTTGTGGGTGTCATTCCCACCCCAGTTTTACCTATTTAGGGTTTCTGGGTTACCAAATTCTGTGTATTGTGTTATTCATTTACTGTCATGGATGCTACTAGATGTTAGATTGATTACATATTTATATGTTTGTGGATCACTTTTTTTTAAAGTGATTAAAGTTAAAGATCTGATTCACCCCCCCTCTCAATATCTTTCTTTCCCAATATTGTATTTCCAACAGAGTTTTCACTTCTTCAAGAACATATTCAGAGATGCAAAGATGTTATTGTTGGAAATAACGAGAAGTGTGTACTGAGAGGGGAGGGGTGAATCAGTACTTCTAAAACTTTTATCTCTTTTAACCTTTATCCATTGTGTAATCAATTGTATAACCAACCATCTGTTCTATACTATCTTTGTGTAAGTGTAGAGGAAGAAAAATTGATTTACAATATAATTCTTTGTGTGTTGTATTTCCTTAACCTTTACATTTAATTATTGTTTTGAGTGTGATATTGTAATGTGATTAAGCATATAGGGGGAAGGAAGATAAGATGTTCCTCTTTTATCCCCAAATGTATAAATGAAAGATCCAAATTGATTAACCCTAAAGAAGGATCAATGCACAAATGAATCAACCATTTGGAAATGAGAAAAAGTAAGAAGATCTTAAATTCTATTTTATGATTAAGGAGATATGATATATAATAGTAATTGAAAAGGATGAGAGGAAGTACGAACCTTAAAGAATTGCAGATCTGAAGAATGCTATTTTTTGAGGTTTGTACTCTATTTCTGGAAAATCTGAAGTATGATTCGGAATAGAAATGCAAAGACAAACAAAACCCAAAAATATTTTACCGATCCAACACCGTCTTCTGAAAAAGGTCAACCTTGACCCACAAATGTCACCCTTGACCCAATAATCTCGACCTTGACCTGCATAGGTTTGACAAAAAATATGTTTGCGGATCCCGATAGTTCACTGAAAAGGGTATCTAGATCTGAATTCAAATCCACAGTCCTAAACCTGTACCTGCAAGAAAAAGATATTTGTTTTTTTGGGGGGGAGGGGTTTGCCTTAGTCAAACCCTGATTTTGGAATTAACCTCAAATATATAATTGAAATTGCAGAAGTAAACAAAGTAAATGCATAAACTCACCTTGCTTGTAAAAGTCCTTGTGGAGGATTCGAATCCTGAAATCCACAAGTAAGTATGCACCAATGGATCTAGAATTTAGAATGTAGGATGTCTTCAATCAATTGCTTGTAGATCTCCAACATCAAATCTTGAATGGGTTCTTGAGTATGAAGAGGCTTGGAAGAAAGTGGATGGAGAGATCACCAAAAAGGGCACTATGTAGCTTGAATCCTTCAATGGCCTCCCATGGATCTCTTTGATGAATGCTTGATGATGGATATATGCTTTCTTCAAACCTTTCTCATTAGCTTGCTTGAACTTCACTTGATAATGCTTAGGCTTGGATAGAGGAATTATAAGAGCTTCTTGCTTGATTGCTTGTGGTTAGAGAGTCTTAGTTTCTCAATATAACTTAGAGAAAATGAGAGGAGAAAATTGTTGACGGGACTCTTGTGACCGGGTCGTCCAGCAGACGTAAGTTGTCATTGAGTACCAGGGTATCGGCCAACTTCGCCTGTAAGGGTTGTCCAGGGAAATGAGATTCCCCAAGCCTCCAAGCACGTGAGAGTTGGGTCTTGATGGTGCAGGGCTCAATTGGGAAATGTGATTGGTTTCAAGGGGGATAGCTGGTTATCTTCAACTCGTTCTCTCTGGGGATTCAAGTAAGTGAGGTTCCTCCAAGCATGTTTACACTTAACAAATAAACTGAAAAAGATACTGCAGAGTTAGAAATATTTCATCTATCTATAGTTATGTTAAACATTCAAGACATCAACAATGCTCTAATACACTACACTAAATACCAAAGAAAAATACAACTAGCAGTTCATATTTCATCAGTAGCAAAGGAAAGGAGGTTGTTAATCTACTTTTAAGTATCAGAGAAAAGGACATGAGGAATATAAAACATAAAATACCGTTATCCCAGAAGACAGAAAGCCAACAACATCATTGAGAGAATTATTCCTTCTTCATTAACATTTCTTCCAGCAAGCACTAGTGCGTGATACAATGGTGGCTCCAAGGGAGCATCTAACTACTAAACTTAAAAGCCATGGATCATTGAGCTCTGCAACTAAGAACTTGAGAAAACTAGACTGCTATTAACTTGTGGACTGCAAAATCATCAATTTCACTGACTCTTGGAATGAGGTCAGACTTATTATTTATACACACACATTTAACCCTAACCCTAACTTATGTTACATTGTACACTAAAATACATTATCCGGTGGCCAGTACTACCTGCACCACTCTACAAAACACCTAGAGATGGAATAGGCCTATCATGTCAGAAGAAAAGACAAGAAAGATGGAATGGAAGAATCAACCTCAAGAAGAGAGCCAAGAAGGAGATAGAAGAAATATGATCCCCCGGGGATCAAAGCTACATGCCTCATTAATGGGAAAAGTGATGCCCTATCTCTGATGTGCTAGGTGTAATGTTGAAGCGACGCCTTGGGAAGACCATCTGTCAGAAAAACTCTTGCCGATCCGACGTGCCTTGATGTAGTTCACCCACCTTCTGACAACCTTCAAGAACTTTTATTAACTGCTACCCACTCTCTGGAAACCTTTATTAACTACTTTGAAAGTGACTAGTCGGCCTTAGGGACCGGGACATGGGTTACTTAAAGAATACAAAATTTTAAGATCTGAAATTCTGGGATCCGGGAACTTACGTTCCAAAAGAATAAAGAATACATTTTCCCCAAAAGTTTTCTCCAGCCCCCAAAGAATCTCTATTGTTTCTTATTGTCGTTGAAGGTCTAGAGGAGATGGGAAATTCCATCTTCATCAATGTCCTTAAGACTATCCCACCAGTATTTGGCCACCTCAATTTGTTCCCCTAGGTCTAGAACATTTCCCTTGAATTCATCGGCCATCTTTTCCGCATCGTGGCCACTAAGCACCATGTGAGTTATTCACATCATTTTAGCTCTGTCTATCCCCTCTAGGGATTGATACCTTGATTCCATTAGTTCATCAAACTTCCCCAAAACACATTCCTCTGGCGTGAATGTGTCAGTGCTAAACGGATCAACTTCGAAGACCTTCGTAACAAAAGAATTGTATAAATTGAAAGAATATTGTAATACATTGAATTTATCCTGTAGAGTCCCCACCAGTTTCTTAAGTATCCCCAATGTGAGGTCAAGTCTGGAGTGTTGGGTCCTCATGAAATCAAATGACTCCTCTCCTAGAATTATGGACTCTGAGACAATCTCTTCTCTGAGGCCGATGAGTTCTTCTAACTCAATTTTCCATGCCTCATAATTCTCGATGTCCCCCTCTCATATGGTGATGGTGTTTTTGGCCTGATGTAAGACATGGCAGGCCACATATAGATATGGGAGGGTGGACACCAAGAAATGCCAGATGTTTCCCAACTAAAAGGCGACCCATTCATCAATCACTTGGGCCTTTTTCTTCATTGCCCAAAATGAATCTATATCACTTTATGGAATCGGTACATTGGATGTAGAGGCCCCCGGAGGAATGACGCTAATGGGCAAGGCCAGCTCCATCAGCAACCCCATGAGGTTTGCATTTTTCTCCTTTTCTACCTTGAACTTTTGGGCCTCTTTTTCGTAACGAGCCTCCACTGCCTTGGCTGCTTCTTTTAACAGGTCCAATTTGCCCTATTTTCCTCTCTTCCCCAGAAATACCTCTGTGACATTATAATCGCTGGCCTTAGCCATTGCCTTGTTTGTGTTGGGGGAAGGTGTCACGATTACTATGACTTTTTCTCCACCTAGCTCGGTCCAAAGGGTGTGGACTGTCCGGGCTTTCTTAACCTTTGGCGCGTTCTGGGCCTGAGCCATCATCTCTGCCAAGGAAAGATGGGCTTTGGGTGTCGATGGGGCCTTTCTCTTCTGAGATTCCACCAACCACTATGGTGGTCGGGGATCCTATTGTGCCCCTTCAACAGTATGAGTCTCCTCTGGCTCCTTTGCTATATTTTCTATCTCACTGATGATGCTTGCTCTGGTGGTACCTATATCTTTTTCCCCTTCATCTATATCTTCAGTAATATTTGGGTCCTTGTGGGTTCCCCCGGGGTTTTCCTCTTCTTCCTATTGCTGCTCTTCCTCAGCTTCTGTTGCTGGGGTGTCTTCTCCTACAGGTATATCCTTAGGTAGTGGGGGAGGCAATGGGCCAAGGTTCAAAGTTTGGGCTGCAGTGATTACCTCCCCAAATGTTACCTTTGGGAGCGGCATTTGGAACAGGATGGTTGGGGTCACAGTTGTTCCCATGGGTCCAGTTTCCCCAGCCGATGCCATTTGTTCACTTTTCTTCTGTTGCCCTGAAACTCCCACATCTTGTATTTCTAGGAAGATCTCTTGCTCTATCCCTTTTTCTTCTTCCACCTGTTCCTCCTACTCCTATGTAGGTTCCTATTCTAGAGCTTCCTCCTACTCTGGTATTTTAGCCTCCGACTGTTCAATGTCTCCTTGCAAATTCCCAAACTCGTCAGTTCTAAAAACATCATCAAATTCTTCTTGAGGGGGAGGATTTGCAGGGACGTGAGCATGCTCTGGTTCCTTCTCTAGCTCTGGGGAGTCAAAAGAAAGGATTTCTACTTGTGGGATCTAAGGCATCCCCAGCTCCAGTTCTGCCTTTGGCTTTGGGTTAAGCCTTTTCTTTTGCCTAGTGAGCAAAGGAGGCCCCGCATCCCTTAGGGCTACCTACTCCTCTTTTGGATCTACTCCTATCACCTTGACCATTAGTGCTGCTAGTGAAGAGGAAGAGGGAGGACGGACAGGTCCGACCATGAGCACCAGAGTAGCCAATAGTGTGATTAATTTCTCCCTCATCTGCTGGGAGGCCGCTATTGACTGCTTCAATTTTTCTTTTATGGGGGTCTCCTGTAGAAATGGAGTCTCTATTATTCTTTTTCCCCTATCTTCTCCTTGTGAAAAAGTTTCATCCCCAAAAGAAGTTCTGGCCCCGGAAGTCAGCCTTGGTGTTGTCAGGCAAGCCCTACCGGTACTCTCGGGGCATACTCTCTTAAATTGTGAGTAAATTCCTCAATGGTGGGCCCCTCCTAGGAATTATAGTCCACCGGTGGGAGGGCCAACTTATCAATCCCCTTTTCCTTGTACGGGGGGTCTATTGTGGATCTGGCGTCTGAGAAGTCATCTGGAAATTTCTGGAGCTTCAACCTTTTTATCATCCCCATAGTCATCCGAACATAATGCCAGCTCCGGACTTCGACTCATCCTGGCAATCTTCCCAGAAGTCCTCCATGTGATATTGGTGGGGCTCTGATGCCTGGGGAAGTGCCAACGCAATTTTTCCAAGCGGATCAAAGTTCTTCTGCGCTAGATAAAATTCTGCTAGGTTCAAGCTCCTGAGTTCGTTGTCTGCCTCCTTGGCTGTGGCCAAACTGCATGAGTAATTCCCACAAGTGATTGGGAATGGAATATTTGTCACCTTCTTTAAGGCATATAAGGCATGTAATTCCATCATTTGCCTGCAATACTCGAAGAGAATTATCTTGTTCCCACAATGTTTAGGCAACAAGTAAGGTTTCCTGGAGAAGCCGGTTACCCTTATGTATGTATGTTGCTGGAACTGTATGTAATAATGGCCATAACTTCTAACCAGATCCATTGCCTCCTTGGAGAGGTGGTATCCTGCATCTTGAGTAGGTGTGAGCAGGTTGTAGTAAACAAAGGCATTGTTTACCCAGTAGAAACTAGGGAAACTAGCCTCCCATTGGATTTGTGGGAAGTAATCCCAGGGAGCCTTCTGACCTGGGCTGATCCTGAGTACACCTGATGTGAGTAACCCATTGGTGGTGGTTTGTTGTTTCACTAAGGCCCAGAGAACAAAGGAGGTCATGTAGAATTTGCACCTCTAGACCACTTGAAGGAACTAAGAATCTACATGGTTGGAGATAATGGCAACCCAATAAAAATATTCCCTGTCGATGGTGATTCCAAGCAAAAAGTAGTACATCCATCCTAAGAATTTGCAGGCATGGGGTTGCTAGAAGACCTGGCATAGTGATATCATCACCATCTAGATACTTTATTTAAACTCAAACTGGGGGATCTCGAGCTTCATTTTCTTGGGGTCCCTCTTTGGAGTCTTGAGCCAATGATTGTTCATGTATTGTCGGGCTGTGACCTCTAGCTATTGAAATTGTGCTAAGGCATCAGCTCTAGTAATGACAGTTGGGCTGTCAAACTGAGGAATCCCCAACCCCACCCAAAAAGTTGCGGCGTCGAGAGACACCATGTGGGTGGGATATCTGGTTGGTTCTGGGGCTGCAAGAATGACGGCCCAGACAGAAGAGTTGTAATGTGCTGCAAGTGTGAGAATCAACTCTGGGGCTTGCACCGAGCATTGGAAATAGGCAGCCTTGAGGATCCCAGAATCCCCAACACTGATTGCCAATGGATCCCCAGACTGTTGCTGAATGTACATTATCTTGACCAAGGCCTGCATCTTGGGCCACATTTTGACGCTGGTGTCAGTAATTAACTGAACCTGGGGGTCAATCTTTGATCCCATAATAATAAAGTCCTTCACGTACTTCATGCAAAGGGGCAATTTTTCTAAGGCCCTCTCCATTTTGGATCTAACGGCTACCCTAGTGACCATCGTGGAAGGAAGTTCCAGACTTCCGGGTGGTGAAGATGCGGAAGCCTCAGACATTTTTAAGGTATGTTGCCTAGAAAATATACAAGGCAAGGTGACTGTTAGAATTTCTAGATAAACAATACTTCAGGATCCAGAGATCTTACCGCCGTGGCATGTCCTTTTCCTAAAAAGTTAGTTTAGGTCCAAAATCTCAAAAAATATATATATAATGCAAATTTTGAGAATTAACCAATATCCGGGCCTAGGGGTCTCAGTATACTTGACAAAAGTAAGATGTGAGCTGGGTGAGGAAAAAAGGCCCAGGGTCTGGAAAACTAACCGTTGGATGATGTGCGCGAAAAGCAAGCTGTCAGGCCCATGTGGACATCATGTGGCTATGCAATAAATGGGAGTTATGGCGACGACGGTGGAACCAAATGTTTGAATGTGTGAAAAGCAGACGCCACTTAGACAGTCTTGAATGTATATGTGGGACATAAATGGATCATTAAAGCTGGTTTATGGAGGAGAGAGAAAACTTCCTGGTTGAGACCAGCCGAGAGCCGAGTTTCAACTAGGTGGTATCCTGCCTTGAACGAGCTCGCAAATTTGTGAACAAAAATAGAGGAAGCATGATGAGCTTGACATGAGACTGGGTGGATATACACAACATATACATTTATACATAGTAGAGTTGAAAGGTATATACATGGAAAATAGATGGATATACACTAAATATACCAAAATATACATATCAAAAATAGACGCAGAGTAGCTATCCTAGTAAAACTGGAAAATGTACAAGCATATACAATATTTTCATTATCCTACACCTACATAGAGGGAAGACAACCCTTGGGTAGAGCCAACCCACCAACGGGTGGTGAAACAGATGAAGGACACAGAGAAAAATGAAAACAAAACAAAGCAAAAACACCAACAAAACACAAAAAGCAGAAAAAATGAAGGAAAGAAACCAGAACCCGACCTAAAAATATGAAGCAAGGAAGGCAAGGCATTGTGAATGCTCTAGAATAGCTTCCACCTCCAAATGATCACCACTCAACACCATAAACCAACCACAATTACTCAGAACAACTTAGAATTACTTCGCACTTAATCTTCGCTCAAATCGCTCTGAAATCGCTCAAGTGTTTTTAATCACGGTAACTGTGAAAATGACAGGTGATTCCTATTTATACTCAAGATAAAAGAAAGCTACCTTTCCTTTCACAAAATATAGAACAAGTAGACCTCCACACTTTGGGCCTGGGGATTCTGTGCGACCATACCCTCTTACAAAAAGAAGACATCGTGGCAAAGAATCCCGTAGTCCGGAGTCCGGTTCCTAGACAAGGAATGACCAACTCCGGGACCGGGTCCCAGAGACACAAGGGACAAAAAAGAAAAACCAACATTGCAGGAAAGAAAACCCAGAGAAGGAAAACAAATAAACAAAGGAAAAGTAAAGGCAAGAGCTAGAAGCAGAATCAGAAAACAAAAAAGGGGGACCCAACATTTTGCACACCAAAATGTAGGGACGAGGATGCAGGGCATAACAAAAACTTCCTTTTATATGAAATTAGGGCACAATCTTCTAAGGAGGCTGAAATAGGAGAATTAGATTCTCATTAAACCCTTTAACCTAAGGAGAAGACCTATATTAAATATAATTTAGGAATCATCACTTTGAAACCCAAAATAGCTGACCCGGAAGCGAGAATTAACTTTTTCAAAGACCGACATCTGAAAATTGTGAGGTCCTGAAACCTAGACCTTGGGTCAAGGTCGAGGTCAACCTTGACCTAGGTTAGGGGTGAGGTCAACCTTGACCTAGGTTAGGGTCAAGGTTGACATAGACCTAAAAGGTCGACCTTGACCCTGAGGTCAAAGATCTCAAATCTGTAGTCCAGAATGTCAAAAACTGGCTAGAAAGAGGTGGAAATTGGGGTAGAACAGGGGGAAAGCACGGTCTAAATCAAAAACTCATTCAACACACTTGACATGAACCCAAAACACTTACTCAGAAGTCTACCATGGAAGTGCTTCCATTTTCTGACTATAGATTTAGCCCCCACTTTAGCAAGCGTATGGAATCAACACAAACTCTTGGTAAAGGAGATCATAAAGAACAAACAATCTTATTGGAATGAAAAAGGGACAAAGAAATCCTCAATCCCCCAAGGGAATTAAGTCTTTATCAACCCTAAGATCATGATAAGAGAGACATCACTAGTTAAGGATAGAGAGAGAGGGTGTGATTATCTTTCCCAATGAGAACTTATGTCCCATTGTGAACCACACAAGTAAACAACATAACTAGAAAGATGGAGTTGAACCACCTAGTGAATGTGGCTACTCACTAGTCAACCCATTAGGCAGATCCATTCTTAAGGACACCTTTCAACCTTAAGGGATCAAAATATTGAAAACTGGAGGGATCAAGAGATCTGTGTAAATTTAAACTGGAGGGATCAAGAGATACTAAAAAGTAAAATGTCCATGCTTTAAGGATTAGTTTTTAGTCCATAATTTTTTGAAAATATTTTGAACATGTGTGTGTGTGAAAAAAGTGAGTAGAGCATATGCCCCCATGTTAAAGTCATTGCTAACAATTTAGCAAGAGCAATGGTTTTAACGGAAACATAAGCAACTCTACGGATTACGTTTCCACTACGAAATGCCCCCAAATGAAGACAAATGAAGGGAAATAAACATAAACATACAAAAAAACACAAAAGTGATCAACCTACTGTGGGGTCAGTATGATCATAAGATAACATGTACATATAAATATGATATTACTACAAATGAATTGACATAATTCCCCAAAAGAAATTAGAACTACAATCACAATGGAGGAAAGAAAAATTAAGAGTTACGAAGAAGAATCTTTTCGGACCACAACCTGGAGACCAAAAGGAATCAGTGCTACCATGTCATAGATCCAAGAAAACTATACAAGGGAAACATTTACGAACAATAGCACAAGTACAACTTAACATAAAAAAACATATAGAAGAATAAAGATACATATAGAGGAATTGTACGACAGGTTTAAGTCTTTTATCACCTTGCACCAACAAAGTAACAAGGGTTGTATAAAAGAATCTAACCAACATTTAGTAAACACATTACGAGAGAAGCACAATACAACATGCAAACACAAAAAGGGATACCATGAAGGATAGGCCAATCAGACACATCGCCTACTCTCCCTATCTTGGTTTATATTAGTTAGGGAAGGTGGGAAACTTGCAAGAGGGACTATATCCAATACAGTAGGAATGATAGCCAGTTCCAAACAAGGATCCTTATGAGAATTGCGTTTCTTGATACTAGGTGCAATTGTTAATTGAGTTGAAAGAATATGAGGTAAGTTAGTGTCAAGATCAATGGTCTCATATTCATCACTAAGATCAATAGGATCATCTACAGTATCCTCCTCATCAAGATTAATTGAAATGGGATCTAAGATGTGAATAGGATCATCATACTCATTCATCTTAACATTATTATAAATATTGACTTCTTTCGACACATCAGGCGTAGGTTGGTCAAAATTAGGTAAAGAGTTTTGAAAAAGAGAAACACAGGCCCTAGCATTAGCTCTATGCTTCTTACGATGTTCATTAGCATATTTGTTGCATTTTTCTTTGCTTACCATATTTTGAGAACTAGGAGGACTGACCACAGATTCCTTCACAGGTTCTATAGGAGGATTTTCAATGGGTTGTAATGAAACAGTAGAAGTTTGATTATTAGAATTAGAAGTAATAGTTAAAGGAGGTATGGAAGGAGTAGGCAAAAGACCATTGTTGAGATCTATCCAAGGCATGCTTAACTCAGCAATTTTACAATGTTTGTAAGCTTAGTATGAGCAAAAGAGATGATCAGGGTGAGGAGGACATGATTTAGGTAATGAAGGCCAAAAAAAATCAAGAGTAGCACAATCTCTAGGCCTAGAAGGTTGATACAAACTATGATTAATCATTTTGACTTCTCCATTATGAATGAACTTAAGACATTTATGAATAGGAGAAGAAATAACATGCATAACAGTTATCCAAGGTAAACCAAATTTGATTTGAAATTGATCAAAAATAGGAATAAAAATAAAGGTAGTATCTACAAATTTACCACAAAGTTCAATAGGTAAGTTGATAGAACCAAGTGCATGATAAAGAAATCCATTACAAGTTTGGATCCATGCATCAGATGGATCATAGCAATCATGTTGTAAGTTTTTCATAAAAAGATTTTCCTCTGTAATGACATTTATTAAAGATGTGGGATCAACAAGACAACCATGAGTAGGTATCTTCACAATCCTAGCATAGATATAAAGGGGACCATCATGAGCTTTAATTGTTTCAGAATCATCAAAGGTGATTAAAAGTTACCTGGGTCGCTTGTCCTTAGTTTGTTTTTGAGTTTTAGGTGGAACTGGAAGTTGAAGTAGAGGTGAAGGTTCTTGAATAGTAGGTTGAGACAAAACAACACACTCCACATGATTAACAATGTGATTAAGATCATCCATCTTTAAATCATAAACAATATCCATAGAAGATGGTTGAGCTATGGTATTAGTATCATGTGTAGGTAAAGGATTTGTATAGATTTGAAGGTTTTGATTAGGAGGAGAAACATATTTATTCCCACTACCATCAAAATTATCAACAGATAAAGCCTTAGAATCAATTAAATCTTGAATTTTATGCTTTAGAGAATAACAATTTTCAGTATCATGACCATTCTGGCGATGGTATTGACAAAAAGCTTTAGAATCGAAGGATTTGGATGCTATCGTGATAGGGAGAAGAGGTTGAATAGGGGGCAAGGTAATCATATTAGCACTTAACAACTTACTCATTATAGAATGCAAAGTGTCAGAGAGAGGAGTAAATGTACGATTCATATGGAAAGCAGTGGATGCAGAAGTGACATTATTGGATGTAACAACAACTTGATCAACAATCACATTCGTCTGTTTATTACGCTTGACATAGTTGTTAGGTTTCTAAAAATTATTAGTATTAGGAGAAGTATCACTCTTATCAACTAGAACATGAGCCATTGGAGTGTTTCTCTCAAATTGACTCACTTGTAAGTGATAATGGTGAAGTGCTGCACAAAGTTGTTGAAAAGAGGTAAATTTAGTAAGTAGAATCTTATCTCTAATATCCTTTTGTAAATTCCAAATGAACATGTGTTGAATATCAATATCAAGAACATGATAAGAAACCTGAGCTTACAAATGCTTAAATCTACCAATGAAATCAGTTAAATTTTCCTTAATGTTTTATTTACATTGCATTAAATCATTTAGGAAACTTGTGGACCAATGTTATTTTGAAATTGTTGGATAAAGGTATTAGAAAGTTTAGGAAAAGGATCAATTGAATAAGGAAGTAAAGAACAATACCATTACAAAGCCTTATCATGAAAAGTTCTAGCAAAAAATTTAGCTAAAATCCTATGGTCATGAGCAGAGTCACTACAAAGGATTTGAAATGTTTTAACATGAGTGACAGGATTGCCTTTACCATTGTAATTCTTGAGATGAGGCATATCATCTTGTTGAGGGACAGTAACACGAATGATGTCTAAGGATAAAGGACTACCCATGTCACATGTAGGAATGCTAAACTTGGATTGGGTTAAGGATGCAAGTTGTTGTTGTAAAGATGACACAGTTTGAGCCAAACTAATAATTGTGTAATCATTAGAGGAAACAGGTGGCATAGAAATTTTAGGAACACTAGGAAAAGCGTACGAAGCAGCAGGAATAGAAGACACAACCGGTGGAACATTTGGAACCATAGTTGGAAAGGGATTAGTATAAGTAAAATGTATGCTATGATATGAAGGTTGTGAGTTAGGTAAAGATACCGGTGTAACACTCACATGAACAGATGAAATTGGGAGAGATGTAGTCATCAAAGGAGGAGTATAAGTAGGAATTCTAGGAATGGAAGAAGGTCCTTGACTAGTGATAGGAGGTGTATATCCTAACTCTTGAGCCTCTTGAGCTAAAGGCTTAACATTTGAATGCACAAGATGAGTAAGACCACACAAGAAGTTAACACCTTGATCATTATCATGGAGGAATTTCTTAAGAGCCTCTATAGCTTGGATGGAATCTTGATTATGGTTTTCTTGGATAAGCCAATTTCCCATTTTATCAAGTTTGGTTGATATTTTTTGTACTTGTTCAGGAGGAACTCTTAAGGCATCATCCTCATCATGAGATGAGTGAGAATAGTTATGCTCCATAGAAGGATTAGAATCATGAGTTATCAAATTATCATCTGTGATCCTAAGGAAAGGAGAGGAAGACTCAGGATCAAAGGAACCCACAAGTCTACGGCTTCTTCTAATCGGGATACTATAAGTAGGACTAGAAGTGGTAAAGCTCACACACCATTGCAATGCAAATGAACTAACACAATATTTTGATTTATTAATTTTAAATGTGATTGAAAGAACATGCAATATCTAGCATAAAAATATAAATCTAACACCAAAAATAAAGAGTTGTCTATCGCGGGTTCACCAAAATGTAGAGGAAGAAAAATTGATTTAAAATATAATTCTTTGTGTGTGTGTTGTATTTCCTTTATATTTAATTGTTGTTTTGAATGTGATATTGTAATGTGATTAAGAATATAGGGGGAGTGAAGATAAGATGTTCCTCTTTTATCCCCAAATGAACAAATGAAAGATCCAAATTGATTAACTCTAAAGAAGGATCAATGCACAAATGAATCAACTATTTGGAAATGAGAAAAAGGAAGAAGATCTTAAATTATATTTTATGATTAAGGAGATATGATATATAATAGTAATTGAAAAGGATGAGAGGATCTACCAACCTTAAATAATTGTAGATCTGGAGAATGCTATTTTTTGAGGTCTGTATTCTATTTCTGGAAAATCTAAAGTATGATTCAAAACAGAAACACAGAGATGAACAAAAGCCAAAAATATTTTTCTGATATGACACCGTATTATGAAAAAGATCAAAATTTACCTACAAATGTCACCCCTAACCCAATAATCTTGACCCTAACCTGCACAGGTCTGACAAAAAATCTATTCGTGGATCCTGATAGTTCACTAAAAAGGGTATCCATATCTGAATTCAAATCAACAGTCCTGAACCTATACCTGCAAGAAAAAGATATTTGTTTGTTGGGGGGGGGGAGGGGTTTGCCTCAGTCAAACCCCAGTTTTTGAATTAACCTCAAATATATAATTGAAATTGTAGAAGTAAACAAAGTAAATGCATAAATTCACCTTGCTTGTAAAAGTCCTTGTGGCAGATTCCAATCCTGAAATCCATAAGTAAGTATGCACCAATGGATCTATAATTTAGAATGTAGGATGTCTTTAATCAATTTCTTGTAGATCTCCAACACCAAATCTTGAATGGGTTCTTGAGTATGAAGAGGATTGGAAGAAAGTGGATGGATAGATCACCAAAAAGGGCACTATGTAGCTTGAATCCTTCAATGGCCTCGCATGGATCTCTTTGATGAATGCTTGATAATGGATAGATTCTTGCTTCAAATATTTCTCCTTAGCTTGCTTGAACTTTACTTGATAATTATTAGGCTTGGATAGAGGAGTTAGAAGAGCTTCTTTCTTGATTGCTTGTGGTTAGAGAGTCTTAATTTCTCAATATCACTTAGAGAAAATGAGAGGAGAAAAATTCCTTTTATATGAAATTAGGGCACAATATTCTAAGGAGGCTGACATAGGAGAATAAAATTCCCATTAAAGCCTTTACCCATAGGAGAGGACCTATATTAAATATAATTTAGGAATCATCTGTTTGGAACCTGAAACAGCCAACCCGGAAGCAGGAATTAACCTTTTCAAAGACCGACATTCAAAAGCTGTGAGGTCCTAAAATCTGGACCCTGCGTCAAGGTCAAGGTTGAACTTGACCTAGGTCAAGGGTGAGGTCAACCTTGACATAGGTCAGGGTCGAGTTCAACATAGACCTAAAAGGTTGACCTTGACCCTGAGGTCAAAGATCTCAAATCTGCAGTCCAAAATGCCAAAAAATGGCTAGAAAGAGGTGGAAATTGGGGCAGAACAGGGGGAAATCTAGGTCTAAATCAAGAACTGATTCAAGGCACTTGACATGTCTCCAAACCACTTACTCGGGAGGCTAAACCAATCTACCATGGAAGTGCTTCCATTTTCTAACTATACAATAAGATATATCAATTCATGAACTTAACACACATGTAAACATTCATTAAAGTAATTGACTCATAACACAAGATATAGTAATGCATAAAACCCTTGTTAGAAGGTAAAAACTGTGGTGGGAATGGTACCCACAAAAACTTCACTATCTACAGATTGGAAGGGGCCGGTTAAGGCTTACAATTTGATCACTTCTAATGATCTACCCTATTAGGAGTATTATGTTGAGACTGGTTAAGGTCTACTCTATTAAGATCTTTAGCAACACTATTTAGTGCACACTCAGTTAAGATATTTACAATAGGATTGTTAAATCCACATTTCTTGAAATGATTTCTTCTATTTTCAACAATTGTTAGAATGCAGACAAAAATACTCATTGGCCTGAGTGTGTGAAATGTAACAATTGCTGATTACATATCCATTACAAATCACATGTATAAATGTATCACCTAATGTGATTGATTAATACCTCTGTTGCTCGGTAGCCTTCGTTCTTGGTTATTGATAACCAAATTCATCTTTTTATTCTACTTCTTGAAACTCTCAGTCTGATCCATAGATGTGCTTGTTAGCTACATTCATCCTCTCATCCATCTTAAATGATTACAACATCTATTTATACAATAGATTGACCTAATTTAGTTTCACATATTACAACATAACTCTATGATCAAAGGTTTACAACTTGACCTTGATCTCCTAGTTTGCATGTTTTTAATCAGTAAGAATGATTAAAACAATTACAATAATGTTTCTTGTTCCTCAAGAAATTGATTTAAAACAAATAAAAAATATACAAATAGAATATATCTATTTTATCTAACATGGAAGTTCGATCCAATTTTCTTGGGATATAACTTACTTTCGGTGTCTAATGCTCAGTTTTCTCTGAAATCAGTTTGAATATCTTTCTGTGTTCCTTGGTTGAACTGTCTTTCAGGTTCCTCTCTTGTCTGTTCTCTCAGTTTGCATTGTATTCTTCTCATCGGGTTCCACTTTAGGTTTACTCCTGTCGAGTTCCACTTCATCATGTTTGGTTGCACTTTTGGTTTGAACTGAAAACCTGACTTTCGATGTAGTGTAACTGATGGTTTATAGAGCTATTTTCTTTTTGCATACTAATGGAAAAACTTTATGTCATCAATCTCCCCCTTTGACATTAGTATCAATAATTGATATGTGCAGAATACTAAATATTTATAGTATGTACACCATGTATATTACCTTAGTCATTTCATGACTCCCCCTATTCATATGCTGATATAGTATAGTATATGTGTATGTACACTTGTCTTTATACTATCTCTTCCTTTTCACTTTTGTGCTATAATTTCCTTTTCTCCATTTTACTTCCTTTTCCCCATTTTACTATATGTTATGTACATATCATTTCCTTTTCCCCCTTTTTTATAGTAAGGACAAAGGTGTATACCTATAGCTTATCAAAAATATGAGAGTGAGAGGTCTTCATTCCTCCGTCATCTTCTCCCATTTCTCCTTGAGATGATCAAGATCCATATGCTCTAATGTGATCCTAGCATGTATGTCATATATGTTATCTTCTATAGACATCTCAGGGGTGGCAATTAGTTGCCTTGCCAAACTTAGGTTTTGTTGCAGAAGTATGAGGTTTGGTAATAGTAGAGACTATATCTCAGTAACCTCCTCTCTAAATTGAGATTCTACTTCCCACAGTTCTTGTCTTAACCTTTTTATCTCCATGATCTTCTCATAATGCAATTTGATTGCATTCCATCTATGGTTAGACTTTGTGCACTTGCATTCAGATCATAATCAATCATTGCAATCTTGTCATTGTTATACTTTGTGAATTTCTATAAAGTGCATAGCTTTTGGATTAAGGAAACAACTTCAGTAATGATTGGATCTAATTCATTTGATAACTCTAAAAGCTTTACCTTATTTTCTGCCACTTCTTGGCTGATCTTTTCTCTAAGTTTGTATTGATACTTCTGTTCTTCTCGTTCCTCAATCACCTTTTATGTATCTATATTTTGTGTTGTGATGGCGTCGGTGAGAATGAAAATTTGATCTAGAATGGGGGCATTGTGATCAACATCAATATCAGGGACTACCTGGTTCAAGATATCCCTTGTGGTCTCTAGTACCAATGAGTCTCGGTTCTTCTTCTTAATCTTTTCTTGCAAAGCTTTCCTTTGAAAAATTTATCCATATTCTTGGAGTGATTCAAAATCCAAAGTAGTTGGATCACACTTTGGTATTTCTATGATCTCATCAAGTGTGACTTCCAACTTTTTCTTCTTTTTTTTCTTCTTCTTTTGTGATGCACCTATATGTAGAACCATAGCCATCTTTTCTGCTTGGTCTGATGTGCTAGAGGAAGGTTTATGTGGAGTTGTACCTTTGTCTTGTTTCTTGGTGTTTTCCTATCGGTTTTCTGAGGATGTCTCCTTATCAACCTTTGGTGTATTTGTAGCTTCACCTTTGGTGTCCTACGGTGTCGTATAAACTATCTTGTCTTTCTCATATTTCTCTTTTTGCACTTCTTTTTCTTTAACTTGTGCATCTTTTTCTATTTGGTCTCCATCTATTTGTTGTGTGTGATCTATATTTGTAACATTTTGATCACCATCTTTTTTATCCACCGATGACCTTCTGTTTATTGGTTGTATCCTTCTTTTCTGCTTCTCCTGCATCCTTGGGTATGCTTGCTTCAGGCTCGTGGGACTTCTCCTTCTGTGAGATTATATTGATTTCTGAATTAATAATGGCATATGGCCCAGTATGTGCACATGTATAGCATCAATAGATGTATCTTGATCCTTAGGTTGATCAGATGTAATAGTAATATATTCATCTTTATTTACCTCATTTTCAGGATCATCGGTGATGTCAATAATAGTATTATCCATAGTATTGTTTGGCCATGTTTCATCAGCAACATCCATATCCTTGTTTCCTATTGTGTTCAATTCTTCTTTGTCCAATTCCACATCATTGATTATAATCTATTCTGGGCTCTATTTAGCTTGATCATCCTTGTTTTTTTGATTTTTGGTAAGAGCTATTTGTGGCTCGGGACTTGTATCCTTTTTAGGAATATCAAGTATCTTTTTCCATTCACCCTCACTCTTCCTATCTAGTTCCAGTAGATGTCCTTGAAGCACTTGGTAATCTCTCAACTTTGGTGAGAACCTTTTGGAGTGATTCTTCATCATCTCTTTAATTTCCTCCATTTTTGATTCAAGAGGCATGACATATACTAGGGCTCTTTACCTAATCTCTTTCTCAGAGTGTAAGGAAAATGTCCATCTTGTCAATAATCTATCCTGAAGTTCTTTTGGCATTTTATCTGCTAATTGTATTGGGAGATATTTGAATATACACATCATTTTCATAATTGCCTCTTCAATTTTATTTTTATCCACTGGATCCAATGTTATCCATTTCTTGATCTTTCTATCACTAAATGTAATTGATTTGATAATTGAGGCACATACTTCATCAATAGTTTCAGGAATCTTATCCTTTTCCTTTTGTAAATATTCATCCTGTTCGGTGTCCTCAATGTCTTCCCTAGTTCTTAGGAACTTCCTTCTCTTTATTGGTCCCCTTTTCTATGTTTGAGGTTTCCTCTTATAGGTCCTTACTTGACCTTTCTTTATTGGTGAAGGACTTGCATCCTTTTTTGTCTGACTCCTTGTCCTAGATGCAGCAGTGGTCCTAGGTTATGGTGGAGGTAGTGGTGTATCTGACTCTATTAACTTCGAGTCACTCTCCTTCTCAGCTTCACTAATGGGTGATTGTCCCTTGGTTTCTTCTTTCTATTTAGTTTCTTCTTCTGTTACCGACAACCATTTCTTCAAATTCTTTACCATCTTGTCTTTCTTCCTATCAATCTTCTTCACAAACAAGCTAGTTTAAATCCTTTCTTTGGCTTCTTCATACGTACCAAACTTAGGTTGTGTTTTATCCAATGGCTCATTTATCAATGCCTCAATTTCATTAGATGCTTGATCTATGTTTACTTAATTATCAAGTGGAGATAGCCATGCTTTCCTTGGTACAGCTGGCTTGATGTATGTGTAGTCAGTGTCTACCATAAAGCATATATAAGTCTTGAACTTTTTAATTAATTGTTTTGGAATCCTTACTCTCTTTTGCATTCTATCTTTGAATCCAACAAAGTATTCATCCATGACTGACTCAAAATTATCTCCTAGTGATTTTATGAACTCACTAATCTGTATGGTCACTGGTCTTGTAGTGTCCCATTGCACATTACCTATTAATTGGAAAGATTCTTGGAAATAGAAAAATATGGACATTATCAGAGAACCAAACTTACATGAATTTGACTTTGCATTTCTTATTGTCTTCATGTTCTCTTCTAATTGTCTGAGTAGTAGTTTTTATAGATCCAACTGCAATCCCTTCTTGACAATCTTGTATGTTGTATCCACTAGTCCGGATGCAATGTTGTTCATCTTGCTAGCCTAAAAGAACTTGTATCCTAAGACACATGCTCCAAATTTCACTTCATCATCATTGATGGTGGATACCTTCAGCCCTCTTCCATCCCATGTGGCTCTTGTATTCTTCTTAATTTCAAGTTTAGGTGGGTGCTTCAGTGCCTTTAGCTTATCGGTAATGGGATAATCGGTGATAGTGTGTATAACATCCCTTGTTATCAGTTTTGGCTCATCCAGCCATAACTTTTGGTCATGTATCCTGCTCAGTACTAACCGAAACCATTCAGTCTTGAACTCCTTTGGGAACCATAGGGAATTTGTAAGCCCTTTTACTTCAATGTGTTTGTGCTCATCCTTGATGGTGCCATCATTGTTACAAAGCTTCTTGAAAGCTTGTTCAACTTCCAGGTCTCCAATTTGTGCAATCTTGCAGTGAATATATGCTCGCACGTCTTCAACGAGAAAAACCCTAGCTGGTATTCTTGAGAATGCTCCAACATTGTTAGGTTGTGAAGCAACCTCAAGACATATCTTATACTTAGGTTCCTCATAGGTTGAATTCTTGATAAGATTGGTCTTGTTCTTCTTAACACTCTTGAGCTTAGTGGTTCTTGATGTAGTTTCCATTGATTCTAAAATTATGACTTTCCCACAAATAATATACATAGTTCTTAGTTTATGCTGGTACTTACTTTTCACCTTTGTAGCTGTAAGTGATCTGTTTGGAGTGCTGTGAATCAGGTTGGAGATTCTCTGTAGTGTTATCACTTTGTGCTCTGGTTTTTCTCTGTTTCTTCACTCTGGTCACTGTGTGAAAAATGAAACCCTTCCATCATCTATTTATAGACTTTTCCCTAAGTTGAGTTATTAATGCTCAACCAATCCTCGGTGTGTGAAGACAGAGTCGTCAGGTGATACAATAACTTCTCTTTTAGTGAAAATGTGATGCTTTGGGGCATCTTGTTAACTTGTTTCTTTCACTGACATGTTTCAATGTATGGCGAAGACAACTTTGTCAACTCACATGATTACTAACGAATCTCGATTTACACAAGCAAATTTAGCTTTTATATGTTAACTGATGATTCTCGGCAAGTGTAGTCAACTGAGCTTTGTATGTATAGCAATGCATTTCGGTATGTATTGAAAAATGAAATTGAAATCACATAATTATAACAAGTAATACCATAGTGCATCTTTAATCATGCTAATTTGTTATATTAACTATGTATAATGGAAGTGATGCAAAATATAACTTGGTATAATGCAGTTCCATACTTACTTGTTCTGCTTAGGTGGGGGTGGCGATGTTACCAGATCCATTGGATAAGGTGTCATCAATTGCATTTCTTGGTCCAGCTTCATTAGTGTTTGTAGCTTTACTCCAAATTTTGTTTCTCATCTTCCTGATGTCTTCAATGACATTTCCATTGGCAAAGGTGTTGGTCTCTATCATTCGGTCTCTGTAGTCTTTCTTCAGATGACCAACTTTGTGACAGTGTAAACATGCCTTTTCGGGGTTAGTCTAGCCTCTAGAATTTATTTTCCATTGTCTCATACAGTTTGCAGCTATGTGTCCAAATCTTCCACATCCTGTACAATTTTCCCTTGTATTGTAATCCCAGACATATTGGTTTGATGGAAAGCTACAATGGAAACAATTATTGTTTTGTCATTGATGTCAAACCTTAATTGGTGAGACTATTGCTATCTATTTGAGTACCATATCTATTGACTGATGTAGAAGATTTGAAGGAACGGATAACAAGAAGACCAAGTGAAATGGTTGAGTTATGGGAAATCACAAGGGTATTTGATTAGTTGGCACATTGGCAAAGTAATGCATTGTTTATCTTTTGATGACAGTTTAGTGAGAACAGTTTATGTCGAGTGAAGTTTGTGATGACCGAGTGCTAGTAAATTTATGAGGAAATCAGTGATGACCGAGCGGAAGAACATAGTGTTGGCCGAGCAGTAATATTTTGGTAATTGTTGAGATTTGAGATCTCTGGCTGACATAGTTGATTTTATTGGAATATGTAAAGTTAATTAAGGATAAGCATGATTGGTCCACACTATTTAATGCAAGGGTAACCATAATTAATGCATGGATTAAATATTTAATTAGTGATTACTTTGGAGAAGTAAATTAAATGTAAAGATGGAAAGATCCTTTGGATCTGACCTAACCTAAGATATACGATCTTGATTAAGTGGAAAAATATTTATCTGACCTAGATGAAGAGGTATAAGATAACCTCAAGGAGTTATTCATGATGTGTATGTAAGAAGTGTATGCAAGAGTATTGCATAGTTAATTGACTGATTGACATGATCTAGCAGAGAAGGCTAAGCAGAGAAGCAGAGAGTTGTGAAAGTGATTGTTTGACAGATTTCCAAGAAGATCTAAAGATTGAAATGAGAATGGAGGCCACTCAGTGAATTAGCATTAGAGCTGAATTGGATCTGGATTTGCAAAGTAAGTTGTATGTATCAAATCATAGCTGCTAATTACTTTCTAACTATTGTATTAGTCAAAATCCTGTAACCAAGTTGACCTAACATTCATTGTGTAAATCCTTTGAGAAAGGTAACATTTAGGTGGAATGTTCTAAGTCCTCTAACGCGGCCACCCCTAACAGGGTGATTAAATCCTTAACAAGGTCACATTTAGAAATGTGTTTTGTAACCTTTAATAGGGTTGGCTCCTAACAAAGCTCACTTTAGAAGAGTGAAAACTTGATAGCATGTTATTGGTGGTTTTTCCCAAATTGGGTTTCCACGTTAAATAATGGTGTCAACTTGTGTGAATGTTTATGTTGTGTTTTACTGTTAAGTCTCCACAAGCTGATTACATTTGAACAGTAAAATTGCATATGTATGTTGTTGATTTATTCTATTGCTGCCGAGAAGATCTGAGTTGTTCAAAGTGGTATAAATTATAATTTGGTACATCTAGACCTGAGGATAATTGATTCACCCCCCCTCTCAGTTATTCTAAATTCATTCTAACAATTGGTATCAGAGCTTTGGTCTCTTGAAAACAATTTGAATGTACTTGGAGAAAAAGATCAAGATGTATAAAAAGGAGGTACCAAAGTTGAACAAAGATAATTTCCCTGCATGAAAGAGTTTGATGAAGTTGTATTTGGCTGGTATTGGTGATTCTACTAAGCCCTATTTTGAACATGATTATGTAGCCCCCACTACACCTGTGACAACTACACAGTTAAGAGAAAAGTAGGAACACAATCAAGCAATGTTGGAGATTGCATCATCTTTGAACTATCGTGAGTTTGAAGACATAAAGAATTGTAAAAATACAAAGAAAATTTGGGATGTCCTTGCAACCATCTATGGAGGTGATACAAATGTACTGAGAGCCAAATCTAAAAGTTTAAGAGGTAAGTTTGATGAAATGAAAATGCAAGAAGGAGAAAATATAGTTCAATATTATGGTAGGATAAAGGAAGTTGTAAATGCTATTAGAGGAGCTAAGGGAAACATTGATGAGAACACCATTATGAGAAAGATACTGAGAACACTTCTTCCTGTATATTATATTAGAGTATCTACAATTCAAGAGTTAAGATGTACTCCTAATAATAATTTAACTTTGGAAGGTCTGGTAGGCAGACTTACTGCATTTGAGATGTCAAATTTTGATAATTACACTCCACAAGCTATTGAATCTGCATTTAGATCCTACTTGGTCCTTAAAAATTCAAAGAAAGGAAAGAAATGTGTGAACAGTGATAGCGAAACTACAGATGATGATATGGAAGAACTTGAGGCACTCATGGCAAAAATATTGTCTAGAGGAAAAGGAAAATTCATAGGTAAACTTCCTATCATTTTTTTTTCATGTAACAAAGTAGGTCATATTGTTGCAAGATGTCCTGATAAGAATGATAAAGATGAAAGAAGAGACATCAAGTATAAAGACAGAAAGGATTATCGAGACTTCAAAAAGTATAAAGATTACAAAGATAAAGGTAAGAAATCTTGTTATATAGATGAAGAATCTTCTGACAGTGAAACTGAAAATTCTGACGAACATGATATAGAAGTTGTGTATGTTGCTATGAAAGATGATTCTGATGATGATGAGAAAACTGCACTAATTTCTTATATGAGTAAAGGTGACCATTGGATTATTGACAATGGTTGTTCACATCACATGACTGGTGATAAAGATAAATTTGAAACTTTAGATCAGTGTAAAGGTGGTTATGTTAAATTTTGTAATGATGCACCACATCTTGTTAAAGGGAAAGGATCAATTAACTTGAATGACAAGATCAGATGTGACAATGTATATTGGGTTGATGATCTTAATTATAATTTATTGAGTGTTGCATAGCTGAATAATTTTGGTTACAGAGTTGAATTCCATCACAAGAAGGCAAAGATCTATGATGCCACTGGAGAATTAGTTGGAAGTGGTGAGAAAACAAAAGGTAAGTTATTCTATCTGGATTTAGCTGATGAGACATGCTTATTTGCACAATATAATGATGTTTGGTTATGACATAAAAGGTTGTGTCATGTAAAATTTGACAACTTGGTAAGCATAAGAAAATTGAAAAAAGGTTAGAGGGCTGCCTAAGTTGAAGAAACTTGAAAATGCAATGTGTAAGTAATGTCAACTAGGAAAAATGACTAAATCTTGTTTCAAAAGAAAGACTCATACTTCTAAGGGATTTCTGGAATTGGTTCATGCTGACCTTTGTGGTCCTATTGGTGAGAAAAATTACTGTGGAGATAGATACTTTATTCTATTTGTTGATGATTACTCAAGAATGATCACTGTTATGTTTCTTAAAGAAAAATATGATGCATTCTAGTTATTTAAGTGGTACTCGGAAAAAGTTGAAAAGGAGACAGGTAAAAGCCTGAAATGTCTAAGATCGAACAGAGGAGGTGAATTTATTTATAATGAGTTTAACAGGTTCTGCAATGACCAAGGGATAAAAAGATAGATGTCCACACTTAGGACACCACCACAGAATGGTATTTCTAAGAGAAGAAACATATCTATCATGGATTGTGCCAGAACACTAATGATGGAGAAAAATGTTGCAAAGAAATATTGGAGCGAAGCCGTAAGTACATTAGTTTATACCCTGAATAGAGTACAAGTAAAGAAAGGTACTAATGCTACACCTTATGAGCTATGGTATGGTAACGCACCTAATATTGATGACATGTAACTGATTAAATGTTTGAAGATGTTAGGTTGATGATCATGCAAGCCATTAAATCAGTTAATGTATTGTATTGTCATTGATGTCAGATTTATATGATCTATATGGTCATGTAAATAATGCCAAAGAATTTAGAGAACCAAAGGAACCAAGGCTATGCTATCAGTAATGCATAGAAGTCAAGTATTCACTAAGTGAAAAACAACACCGACAAAGTGCACCCGATGGATAGAGTAAAAGAACAAAGTCACAGTGTTTCCTGACGAAGAGATATATAGCACTACCGACAAGAAGAATCACAATATTTCTCGACGAGAAAAGCACAGAGTAAACAGATGAAAGAAAATACAATGTTTCCCGGTGGACGGAGATCATGAAGCTAACTGGATTCTTGCCAATGGAATAGTCAATTGTCACCAATGACTAACTGCAGTGGTGACCAGCAGAATAGAGAGTTCAGAAAATGAAAAAATATCTAGGTGGCAGAGCTAAATATAGACTTAACTGGTTGTCTACTTTGTTTTATTCGACCAGAGCTAGGTGATTGATTTAAAGCTGATTTGTATAGTTGGAAAGATGATATCTATGAGACAAATTAGGAGTTATGTTTTAAATTTGATTGGCTAGATTGTTTATCACGCCAAGAATCAAGAATCAAGAACCAAGAAACAAGGAATATTTTGTCTATATAAGAGACACACTTAATTCATTTACGATAGGGGATTAATGGGAGTGAATAAAAAGAGGATGCTGAAGAGAAACAGATGAAGAACAACTTCATGCAGTTCTAATCAAACAAGCTAAAGGAAGAGCTAAGGAGTTATGCAGACAACGACGAATAGTGAGCATAACATCATAGAGAAGAAAGTGTGGAGCACAAGGATTGAATTGATACATTGGTCAGAGAGGTAATGTATTTAAATAGATTTGAAAATATGCAATTTAAGTTGCAATATGAATAGGTCATAATGTTTCAGTTTAACCATTGAAGCATCAAGTCTCTTAACCAAGCAGGACTTAACAGTCTTCTATATATTGAGGTACATGTCCCAAGGAGTGCCAAAAAGGTTGATTCATGAAAGTAGCATTACATATGCCCGATGCCTATTGACAGTCTAAGAAAGAGGCTGATTCAAGGATGGCAGAATTAGATGCCCAATACTAAGTGACAACCTCTATGTATAAAATACTCAAACAAGGTCACACCTAATAGTGTGTTTGTAACTTTTAACAGGATTGGCTCTTAACAGGGCTCACTTCAGAAGAGTGAAAATTTGGGGTACCAGTCCCAGTGGTTTTTCCCCTTAACATGGTTTCCATGTTAAAAATTCATGTGTTATGTGTGTATGATTCATTTCTTTACTGTGTTACATCTTACATAGCTAACTCTAGATTGATCAATATACTCTACATATTTACTGTATTTCGGTAAATAGATGTCTTCTTATCGGTAAACATAAAGAAGAAGGTTTAACAGAACAATCTGACAAGTAGTAAGTTGATATAAGTTATTCAAGGCATTCATCTTGTAGGACAGAAGATACCATGAGAAATAATTTGTGGTTATATGTTTTCAAGGGTTGATTAAGGATTAATTTTTGAGGTCACTGATTCACCCCCCCTCTTAGTTATTACTAAAAATTGGTATCAGAGCTTGTGTGCCTAGAAGGAAGGTTTCAAGACCTAAGCCAAAGATCACAAGATGAACATACAAGATGTGCCCAAGTTGAACAAAGATAATTTTGCTTCATGGCAGAGCAGGATAAGACTCCACTTATCAGGTATTGCTAATGATGTTACTCAATTTCTAGAAACTAAATATGTGTTTCCCACAGGAGCACCAATAGTTGAACAAATGAGAGAGAAGCATGAACACAATGACATGATGATAGAGCTTGCTTCCTCACTCTCCGATGCTGAATTTGAAGATGTCAAAGAATACAAAACTGCAAAGCAGATGTGGGACAAATTGAAGCTTGTACATGTTGGTGACAAAAATATTTTGAGAGACAAGGAAGAAAGCCTTAGAGGAAAGTTTGATGATATCAAAATGAAAGAAGGTGAAAAAATCACTTAGTACAACACAAGAATCAAAGAGGTAGTCAATGCTATCCAAGGAGTTGGAGGTCTACTAGAAGAAGATACAGTGGTAAGTAAAATTCTAAGAACCTTACTGCCTACTTATGCTATTAGAGTATCTGCCATTCAAGAAATGTGAGTAGTAGAAAATAGCAATGTTACTCTAGACAGTTTAATTGGAAGACTGATTTCATTTGAGATGAATAACTTTGATAATAGTGTCTTACCAAACATAGAGTCTGCATTCAAAACTTCTATGAGAATAAGTAAAGCAAGTCATAAAAACACTATGAGAAAAGATAGTGATAGTGAAAGTGAAGAAGATGGTCTTGATGAAATTGAAGCACTTATGGCCAAAAGAATGCAGAGAGGCAAAGGTAAATACAAAGGTAAATTACCACTTGTTTGTTTTAATTGCAAAGAGATTGGACACTTTGCTACACGATGTACTAACAAAAGAAAGATGACAGAAGTAATGATAGATCATTTGAAAAGAAGTCTGACAGAGGTGATTTAAAAAGCTACCGACAATCAGAAAGAAGATATACCCGAGACTATAAGGACAAAGGAAAGAAGGCAAAGGATAAGCAAAAGTTTGAGACTTTTGAATACTTTAAAGGTGGTTTAGTAAGAATGGGAAATGACACACCTTGTCTAGTTGAAGTCAAAGGAACAATAATGTTGAACAACCAGATAAAATGTGAGAATGCTTATTGGGTAAATAGATTAAATTATAATCTATTGAGTGTTTCTCAGTTAAACAATTCAGGTCACAAAGTAGCATTTGAAAATAAGAAGGAAAAGATCTTCAATAAATCCAAAAATCTGATTGGTACCGGTGAGAAGACAAAAGGTAACTTATTCTATCTGAATGATATTGACTCCACTTGCTTGATTGCTACAAACAAAGACATATGGTTATGGCACAAAAGATTTTTTCATGTAAACTTTGACAACATGATAAAGATTAGAAAAAAGAGAAATGTTAGAGGTTTACCGACGATGACCAAGCCTGAAAAGATCATGTGTAAAAATTGTCAAAAAGGTAAAATGACAAAGTCTAGTTTTAAAAGAAAAACCCATACATCTGATGCAATTCTAGAATTAGTCCATACTGATTTATGTGAACCTATGAGGAAAAAGAGTTATTATGGAGATAGATATTTTATTCTCTTTGTTGATGACTACTCTAGAATGATGAAAGTCATGTTTCTAAAAGATAAATCAAAAGCATTTAAGATGTTTAAATGGTACAAAGCAATGGTTGAAAAGAAAAGTGGTAAGGAGCTAAAATGGTTAAGGTTAGATAGAGGAGGGGAATTTATTTCAGATATAATCACTAAATTTTGTAATGAGCATGGAATCAAAAGATAGGTCTCTGCACTAAGGATAGCACAACAGAATGGAATTGCTGAAAGAAGGAATAGATCCATAGTTGATTGTGCAAGGACATTGATGATAGAGAAAGGAATCACCCAAATCTTTTGGAGGGAAGTTGTCAGTACTTCTGTTTACACATTAAATAGAGTACAATTGAAGAAAGACACCAAAAAGACACCTTATGAGCTATGGTATGGATACACACCCAATGTAAGTTATTTCAAAAATTTTGGAAGTCAATGTTATATCTTAAAAGATGATAGAAATGGAAAAATTGACTCCAAGAGTGATGAAGGAATTTTTCTAGGGTATTCTACCAAGATAAAGGCTTATAAATGTCTAAACAAAGCATCTAAAATAATTGTTGAAAGTGCAAATGTAAAGATAGTTGAATTTGGAGAGAAGAATGAACAAGAAAGCACCAAAGAACCAGAGGACTACAATAGTTCACTTACAATGAGGAACTTGATACTCTACCCTACCAACAATGTAGAGCTCCCGAGCATCACATCATTGCACCTGAGCATCAGGCTGCAAATATCGATGGTCAGGATAATGTGCAAGGTAATGAAGAACAAAATGAAGAATAAAATTATGATCAAACTGATAGACAAGAAAGATGGTACAAGAACAAGAAGTAAGTCTCTAAACTCAAGTTGTCTAATTTGTGACTTTGAGCCAAAATCTATCAATGATGTACTTGATAATGAAGAATGGATTAGTGCTATGAATGAGGAGATTGAACAGATAGAGAAAAACAAGACATGGACACTCGTACCAAGACTAGATGACAAAAATGTCATCGGTACAAAGTGGATATTCAGGAATACGCTGAATGAGAATGGAGAAGTCACAAGGAATAAAAAAAGACTAGTGTGCAAGGGGTATGCACAAGAAGAAGGAATTGAATATGGAGAGACCTTTGCACCCATTTCTAGACTAGAAGGAATAAGAATATTGCTTGCTTATGCTTCTTATAAAGGATTCAAGGTATATCAAATGGATGTTAAGTCTGCATTCCTAAATGGAATACTTGAAGAAGAGTTATACATTGAACAAACAGAAGGGTTTTTTGACCAAACAAGAGGTATATGGTATGTAGAATTCAAAAAGCCCTTTATGGATTGAAACAAGCACCCCGAGCCTGGTATGAAAGACTTCATTCCTATCTTATAAGTATTGGATTTGTAGGAACTAGTGAAAATAGTAATCTTTACTTGAAGGAAGATACTAATGCTAACACTTTGAGTGCTGAGATATTTGTTGAGGACATCATATTTGGAGGCAATGATATGCTATGCAAATCATTTGCAAATGAGATGAGCAAAGAATTTGAGATGTATATGTTTGGAGAGATCAAGTTCTTTCTTGGTCTACAAATTATGCAACAAGGAGAAGGTATTTTCATTACACAATCCAAGTACATCAAAGAAGTACTAAAAATAGTCAATATGGAAGAATCCAAATCATTTGGAACACTGATGGTAACTGGATGCAAACTAACAAAGGAAGACAAGACATCAGAGGTAAATCTGACTTTGTACAGATCAATGATTGGAAAACTCATGTATGTTGTACACACTAGACCAGATATTTCACATGTAGTAGGAATAGTTGCAAGAATTTCTGCTAACCCCAGGGAATCACATATCACTGCTGTGAAAAGAATCCTAAGATATCTAAAGAATACCAAGGAATATGACTTATGGTACAGAAGAGAAGGCAAATTTGAATTTTAGGTCTTTATCGATGCTGATTGGGCTAGAAATATTGATGACCGAAAGAGCACAACTAGAGGAGCATTCTTCATGGGTGACAGACTTGTCACATGGATCAACAATAAACAAGGATGCATCTCACAATCTACTGCAAAAGAAGAATATGTTTTTGCTGCTACAAACTTCTCAAATATTGCATGGATCAAACAGTTACTGGAAGGTATGCATATGAAAATTTTAGAACTAAAGGTTATCTATTGTGATAATACAATTGAAATTAACATTTCCAAAAATCTAGTCATGCATGCTAAAAGAAAGCATATTGCCATCAAGTATCATTATTTAAGAGAACAAGTTTAGGCAAAGGAGGTAATACTTGAGTATGTGCAATCAAAGGAACAATTGGCCGATATCTTAACCAAACCACTACCCAAGGATGCATTTGAGTACTTGAGAAAGAGACTAGGGGTCAGACCCTTGTCTACTGGTCAGTAAGCTGACTAGAAGGCTGCATCAACCTACATATTATTATAATATAATACATGTTGATGCAAGAAAAGAGATGAAATTCAAAGCTACATCTATATACAGATAGGTATATATCTTCACCAAGCACTAGAGCATATTGTTGTATTGCTGATAGATAAGGGAAATTCAAGGAATATATTATAGATAGAGAGAAAAGTTTGCTTGACATTAATGTCAGATATTTATGAGATATTTGTTTGGCATTGTTGTCAAAGGGAGAGATTATCCATATTATCACATCCTTCTGGAAAGGGAGAGAGATTATCCATTATCACATTACTCCAATAGGGAGAGATTATATCCTTAGGGAAAGAAATTGTATTAAAATATTATACAAAGGGAGAGTTGTTGACAAAAGAGAAAGACATTAAAATAGAAGAACAATCAAGGGAGAGAAATTGACACAAGGAGAGAAAAAAACACATCAAAAGATAAAGAGTTGCAAGAATAAGATCTAAGCTAAAATAGAGCTTACCGATGGTCAAATTTTTTTCGGTTAACAAAACAAAAAGATTGGTAGTTCGATGAATTTCAACTATTGTTCATACTGTATTAGGAATAGTATAGTGTGATAATATAGTATGTTGTCAACATAGCCAAAGGAAGAGATTCATGACATGTAACTACTTAAATGTTTGAAGATGTTAAGTTGATGATCATGAAAGGCATTAAACTAGTTAATGTATTGTATTTTCATTGATGTCAACTTAATACAATCTGTATGGTCATGTAAATAATGCCATAGACTTCAGAGAACCAAAGGAACCAAGGCTATGCTATCAGTAATGCATACAAGTCAAGTATTCACTAAGTGACAAACAACACCAACAAAGTGCACCTGATGGACAGAGTAAAAGAACAAAGTCACAGTGTTGGCCGATGAAGAAATACACAACACTACCAACGAGTAGAATCACAGTGTTGCCCGACGAGAAAAGCACAGAGTAACCCAACGGAAGAAAATACCGTGTTGCCCAAAGGATGGAGATCACAAAGCTAACTGGAGTCTCACTGACGGAACAGTCACTTGTCACCGATGACTAACTGCAGTGGTGACTGATAGAACAAAGAGTTCAGAAAATGACAATATCTAGCTGGCAGAGCTAAATATAGACTTAACTAGTTGTCTACTTTGTTTTATTCAACCAGAGATAAGTGATTGATTTAAAGCTTATTTGTACAGTTGGCAAGAAGATATCCATGAGACAAATTAGGAGTTATGTTTTAAATCTAATTGGCTAGATTTTTTATCACGCCAAGAATCAAGAATCAAGAACCAAGAAACAAGGAATATTGTGTCTATATAAGAGACAAGCTCAATTCATTTATGATAGGGGATTAAGGGGAGTGAATAAAAAGAGGATGCTAAAGAGAAACTGATGAAGAACAACTTCATGTAGTGCTGATCAAACAAGTTGCATGAAGAGCTAAGGAATTCTACAGACACAGACAAACAGTGAGCATAGCATCATAGAGCAGAAAGTGTGGAGAACAAGGATTGAATTGATACATTGGTTAGAGAGGTAATGTACTTAAATAGATATGAAAATATACAATTTAAGTTGCAATATGAACAAGTCATAATGTTTTATTTTAATAATTGAAGAATCAAGTCTCTTAATCGAGTAGGAATTAATAGTCTTCTATATATTGAGGTACATCCCAAGGAGTTCTAAAAAGGTTGATTCATGAAAGTAGCATTGGACATGCCCGATGCCTATTGACATTCTAAGAAAGAGGCTGATTCAAAGATGGCAGCATTAGATGCCCGATACTAAGTGAATACCTCTATGTATAAAATCCTCTAACAAGGTCACACCTAATAGTGTGTTTGTAACCTTTCACAAGGTTGGCTCTTAACAAGGCTTACTTCAGAAGAGTGAAAATTTGGGGTACCAGTCCCAACGGTTTTTTTCCTTAACAAGGTTTCCACGTTAAAAATTCATGTATTATGTGTGTATGATTCATGTTTCTTTACTATCTTGCATCTTACATAGCTAACTCTGGATTGATCGGTAGACTCTGCATATTTACTGTATTTCGGTAAATAGATGACTTCTTATAGGTAAACATAAAGAAGAAGGTTTAACAGAGAAATCCGACAAGTAGTAAGTTGATATAAGTTATTCAAGGCATTCATTTTGTAGGATAGAAGATAACTTGAGAAATAATTTGTGGTTATAAGTTTTGAAGGGTTGATTTAAGGATTAATTTTTGAGGCCACTGATTCACCTCTCCCCTCTCAGTCATTAATAACAATTGGTATTAGAGATTGTGCACTTAGAAGGAAGGTTTTAAGACCTAATCCAAAGATCACAAGATGAACAGATGAGATGTGCCCAAGTTGAACAAAGATAATTTTGCTTCATGGTAGAGCAGGATAAGAATCCACTTATCAGGTATTGGTAATGATGTTACTCAATTCCTAGAAATTTAATATGTGTTTCCAACAGGAGCACCAATAGTTGAACAAATGAGAGAGAAGCATGAACACAACAACATGATGATAGATCTTGCTTCCTTACTCTCTGATGTTGAATTTGAAGATGTCAAAGAATGCAAAATTGCAAAGCAGATGTGGGACAAATTGAAGCTTGTACATGGTGGTGACAAAAATATTTTGAGAGCCAAGGCAGAAAGCCTTAGAGGAAAGTTTGATGATCTCAAAATTAAAGAAGGTGAAAAAATCACTCAGTACAATACAAGAATCAAAGAGGTAGTCAATGCTATCCGAGGAGTTGGAGGTGTACTAGAAGAAGATATAGTTGTAAGTAAAATTCTAAGAACCTTACTACCTACTTAAATGCTATTAGAGTATCTGCCATTCAATAAATGAGAGTAGTATAAAATAGAAATGTTACTCTAGATAGTTTAATTGGAAGACTAATTTCATTTGAGATGAATAACTTTAATAATAGTGTCTTACCAAACATAGAGTCTGCATTCAAAACTTCTATGAGAATAAGTAAATCAAGTCATAAAAACACTATGAGAAAAGATAGTGATAGTGAAAGTGAAGAAGATGATCTTAATGAAATTGAAGCACTTATAGCCAGAAGAATGCAGAGAGGCAAAGATAAATACAAAGGTAAATTACCACTTGTTTGTTTTAATTGCAAAGAGATTGGACACTTTGCTGCAAGATGTACTAACAAAAGAAAAGATGACAGATCATTTGAAAAGAAGTCTGACAGAGGTGATTACAAAAGCTACCAACAATCAGAAAGAAGAGATACCCGAGACTATAAAGACAAAGGAAAGAAGGCTTACCGACGATGACCAAGCCCGACAATATCATGTGTAAAAATTGTCAAAAAGGTAAGATAACAAAGTCTAGTTCTAAAAGAAAAACCCATACATCTGATGCAATTCTAGAATTAGTCCATACTGATTTATGTGGACCTATGAGGACAAAGAGTTATTATGGAGATAGATATTTTATTCTCTTTGTTGATGACTACTCTAGAATGATGACAGTCATGTTTCTAAAAGATAAATTAGAAGCATTTAAGATGTTTAAATGGTACAAAGTAATGGTTGAGAAGAAAAGTGGTAAGGAGCTAAAATGATTAAGGTTAGATAGAGGAGGAGAATTTATTTCAGGTGAATTCACTAACTTTTGTAATGAGCATGGAATCAAAAGACAAGTCTCTGCACCAAGGACACCACAATAGAATGGAATTTTTGAAAGAAGGAACAGATCCATAGTTGATTGTGCAAGGACACTGATGATAGAGAAAGGCATAACCCAAATCTTCTGGAGGTAAGCTGTCAGTACTGTTGTTTACACATTAAATAGAGTACAATTGAAGAAAGACACAAAAATACACCTTATGAGCTATGGTATGGATACACACCCAATGTAAGTTTTAAAAAATTTTGGCAGTCAATGTTATATCTTAAAAGATGATAGAAATGGAAAAATTTACTCCAAGAGTTATGAAGGAATTTTTCTAGGGTATTCTACCAAGAGCAAGGCTTATTAATGTCTAAACAAAGCCTCTAACAAAATTGTTGAAAGTGAAAATGTAAAGATAGATGAATTTGCAGAGAAGAATGAACAAGAAAGCACCAAAGAACTAGAGGAATACAATAAGTTCACTTACAATGAGGAACCTGACACTCTACCCTACCAACAATGTAGAGCTCCCGAGCAAAAGATCATTACACCCGAGCATCAGGCTACAAATACCAACGGTCGGGATAATGCTCAAGATAATGTGAAAGGTAATGAAGAAGAGAATGAAGAACAAAATAATGATCAAATTGATAGACAAAGAGATATACCTATACTTGCAAAATATGTAAGAAATAACCATCCAGAGACCCAAATCATAGGAGATAAGAAAGCTGGTACAAGAACAAGAAGTAAGTCTCTAAACTCAAGCTGCCTAATTTGTGAGTTTGAGCCAAAATCTATCAATGCTACACTTGATAATGAAGAATGGATTAGTGCTATGAATGAGGAGATTGAAAAAATAGAGAAAAACAAGACATGGACACTTGCTTCTAGTCTAGATGACAAAAATGTCATCGATAAAAAATGGATATTCAGGAATAAGCTGAATGAGAATGGAGAAGTCACAAGGAATAAAGCAAGACTAGTATGCAAGGGGTATGCACTAGAAGAAGGAATTGACTATGGAGACCTTTTCACCCATTGCTAGACTAGAAGGAGTAATAATATTTCTTTCTTATGTTTCTTATAAAGGATTCAAGGTATATAAAATGGATGTCAAGTCTACATTCCTAAATAGAATACTTGAAGAAGAGGCATACATTGAGCAACCAGAAGGGTCTGTTGATCCAGACAAGAGGGACATGGTATGTAGACTTCAAAAATCCCTATATGGATTGAAACGAGAACCCTAAGCCTGGTATGAAAGACTTCATTCCTATCTTATAAGTATTGGATTTGTAAGAATTAGTGAAAACAATAATCTTTACTTGAAGGAAGATACTGATGCTAACACTTTGATTGCTGAGATATTTGTTGATGAAATTGTTGCCCCACTTTTGGTCCACATACCTTTCAGACAAAAGTGAGTGATTAATGTATAGTGGTGAATGAAGATTTTCTTGTTAGTCCCAAGTCTAAGTCTAGAAACCTTTCCCTTAGGCTATGGAGCCTTTACCAGATTTTTCCCATTTGCCTTCTCTTTTGTAGCCAGAGGGTATGGGCATCTGAGTTTATGTATTATTCGGGTAGGTTAAGTTCCCAATATGGTAAAGGCTATGGTTCAAGGAGTTCTAAAATTGGTATTACACACAATGGAAGTATGTAGTCATAATTCTTCATTTTGCAGCTTGGCGAAGAATCGGGCTTGAGCTTCTCCACTAGAAAAAAAGTATCAATAGAGTACATATTCTACCAATGAATACTAGATGATGCCTCAACAAGGAGTAAAATTTTAAAATGGATCCTTTAGGCTTAAGAAGGGCTACTGTGTCTAGATTACAACTCTACAAGCCAATGAGAATGATTCAATAGAAAGAAATTGGGGAAATAAGGGAATGGTAGAAAACTAGAAAATGGCTTCTCCCCTACTCCTACAGGCAGGTTTTGACCCACGGTGTGATTTTTCTGCCAAATCACCTAAATAAAGCAATTTTGAAGAGAAGCATGTCTCATAAAGTATCTGAGATATGAAGAAAGTGGATGAAATCAACACATGCCATTTTGGCATTGTGATAGACTAAATTTTTCCCTTGGTGGACTTCTAAACCGAGAGCACTCCAAAAGCACTTCTCTGCCAAAGGAGAAGTAGAAAAGTGATTTTATGCTACCTCAGAAAAGTTACCATTGTGGTTACTAAAAGTGAAAATACATTTCTTAACGGCCCGTAAAAGCAAGGTAATTAATTCCAATAAAGCCATTTTACTTCATAACAGGATTTTTCATTAATGTTGGGGTCTTTTCATTCATGTGGCATGGGAAGTCAGCCGTTAATGGTAAGAATTCAAAAGTTATAAAATTAGTTGAAAGTTGTGAATGAGAACCACTATTTGTTTGCCAAATTGCTTTGAATTCGAATTCTCATATTTTAGCTTTTCCTTGCTTCTGCATCCCTAAGATATATTTCCAATTTCCAAATATGAATCATTAGAAGTATGGATTCTAGATTCATGGGGTTCCATGGGATGAATGGGATTACTTCCGAATGGTATAAGATTTTGGATACATCCCTGAAGTTGTTTGACATGTAGAACTTCTAGAACAAATTGAAAGCATACCAGATACATCCTATTATAGAGAAATTGAAAGAGAGCGGATTGGTTGAGGCCACTGGTTTTCTCATGGCTATTCAAGCCCCATAATTAATCCAGGAATGCATCGCTCAATAAAACCTAGACACCAGGAAAATTCTCTTGCCTAATGATATGGTGCTATTGTCTATTGATAGGGAATCGGTCTAGAACTCACTTCACATTCCAGAGAAAGCCGAGTATTCAGAAATGACATATAGTCGAGCAGTGACTGAGTATATTGCTAAACAGTCAGTCTGGAAGAAAGAGATAATGAAAGTGTGGTTTCAAGAACCTAAGAATGCCAAAGGAAAGATACCAAAGACATTATATGACACTAATCTAAAGCCGGAGATTGTTGACATCCTAGTGTTGCTCCACAGGATTAGAGGTGAGAGTGAGGCACTCAATTTTGTCGACCATCACTTCTTCTTGGTTCAGGTAATTTGTTCCTAGCACCACTTCATAGATTGGGTGCTTATGGTAAGTGAGAACTTCTCAGAAGCCCTAGATAGAGCTAAATGCCAAAATGAATTTTACTTGTCTTCAGTTCTCTTATACATTCTGGCTATACTCCAAATTTGGCCAGGACTTCCCAGATTAGAAGAATTCCTTGATGATGTCAAGAGTTATGAATTTTTCCCCTATTTGTAATTTCATAATAGTTATGCTGAGTACCTTTGGGTTAATGATGCATTCACAATGAGATTGTGCAAGGAGTTACAAGAATGTCTAGAAAGGAGATTCTCCCCTAAAGCCATGGATTTCATCAGCCAATTTAGATTCTATTTCATTCAATTTAGAGGTTTCTCATATCTTCGTCTTGTAGGTTTTGATGATTTCCCTTTGAGGCTGCCCAGGTGTCCTACTGATATGATCATGTTGATCGAGGTAATGAGGCAAGCACTCCAGGTGAACTTGCTATGTGCTGAAGCTAGGAAGAAGGGGTACAATTTCCCCATGACCATTGGGGCTTACAACTATGCATCCAGGTTAGAGGCAAAGAATTTTCTCAAGATATTCTCAAAGAAGTTTTCTTTGGAAACCTACTACATCTTGAGACCGCAATATGATCCAGTGAACTATGCCAGAGATGTATTGCAAATGAGCCATGCAATTCATCATGTTCATGATATAGAAGACTACAGGAAAAATTACAAGGATGATCTGGAAAGCAGAGAGAGATTCTACGCTCGGTTAACTATTGAAAAAATCAAAAGGTTTAATGTTAATATTGTAGTGGAGGGGTTAGAAGACGATGGTAACCATATGTATGATCATACATATCTAGAGGAGATAAAGCTCACCCCTGTCAGTTCTGAACCCATGCTGGACTAAGCCATTAGCGACTTGCCAACTCCAATGGGAGGTATTTACAAGAGAACAAAAAAATGGGTCAAATGGACCATGGGCCGAAGGAAGAGATCAGAATGGAAGCCGCCTACCCAGTGAACTTTGGCTAAAGACATGGCTGGTACTGCAACTACTTTATTGGTAACAATCCCAACTATTACCAAAGGATCGACCTAGCCGGCAGGAGGAGGTGATGAAACTCCTGAGAAAACAATCGCATTTGAGAAGAATTGTGGGGAAGGTCCTCTCCCGAATATTGGGATAACAAAAGAGCCCACCAAAGATGTGGAACTAGAGCGGTTGGTAAAAACAGTCACAGTAGATGTACCGGCTGATACCCTACCCAGGATTCTCCTAGGAGAGGGTCTCTCGTCATAGTGAAGTGGGTGAAGATACTCCTTCAACCACAGAATCAGAAGGAGAAGTTGGAAAGAATCAAAAGGCCACTTCAGTAGCCAAGTTGGTGTCCTCCTCTCCTATTTCGGTAAACCCATCTGCTTCAAGACCTAAGGTTACACCTCCAGTCATCAGGAAGTTATTCATTGAGGAGTTGGTCTCTACCAACAAAGTCACTCACGCAGAGTCATGGATAGAACATACTCTAGAATGCAAGAGAAAGAGGGAAAAAGAAGGGACCGCTAGCAAAGACACTCTGTCATGAGCTATTCAGCCCAAGGCTATCAAGAGAAAAAATAAGAAGGTGAAGACAATGTCTACCCTGGGTCATGATCCTAAGACTAGACACTTCACCATGGAAGTGGCCAAGCCAATTAAAGAAGGTAGATTCGAGGATATGATTGCTTCATAATTTCTACTATAGTCATTTGACATGGGGTTGGCCCGTCATGATACCAAGGTGGATTGGTGGAAATCTACCAATGTTTTGATAGAGGAGGAGCTCAAGGAGCTCAAGAATGCCAAAGTCCAGCTTAAGGAGGAAGTGGCAGAGCTGACCAACTTCATCACACAACTCCTTAACCTGATTGCAAGTGTTCCCAGCACCCAAACCACCTTTGACCCCACTGATGCGGAGAACTAGGCCATTTTGGCCTAATTGTAAGAAGATCAACATTATGGGTAGATTGGTAAGCGATGGATAGAGAGGCTTGAGTTTGAGGGCCTAGAAGTGGTTGAACAACTAGTCAATACTCTCCTAAGGTTGGAAGTAGAGAGAAATAATATTGCTGTGAACCTACAGACTCTCACGTCAGAGAGGGTGAAATGTCAGGAGTGTATAGTTATGCTGCATGTGGCAGTAAAGATGAAGACCAAAGAAACTCTAAAGGCCAAGATTTTACAGAAAGGAGATGAGGCTTTGATTGAATGGTTTCAGAGCCTAGAATTTAAGATCGAAATGATCATTCAGGCCAAAGCAGGGTTGCAACAGACAGATGTCAAGATCAAAGAAGACCAGAGTAAAGATTTCAAACTTCTCTCAGGGCTTCATACAAAATCATAGACCAGTGGTCAAGGAAAGGAAATAATTAGAGTAACTAATATGCAAAATTCATTTTCTGGTTATTTTCATAAATTGACAGAAGATTCTGCCTCTCATCTAGATAAAATACCGGAACTCTAGTAATTGAGTGGATGTATCTTTAGAGAAATAAAGGAACTAAAAGATCGGACCGATGCTATCAAGATTCTCACCAAAGAACATTCTAGGTGGCTCATTTGATACACTAACATCCACGTCAATTGGCATGAAGAACTTGTTCAAGTTATTACAGCGGTTATAGCCTATAGGGATAAAATAGACAAGGGGAAGCAAACTGAAGCTTAATAGATTGCCCCTCATACTATTTTTGATACTATTGTAACCAATAAATATTTTAGTTATCATTTCTAGTTGGGGAAGTTGAACCTTTTTGGTTCTCCCCCTTTTCTTGTAACGGCCCAATCTAGGACCCTATATGTACTATTTCCAAAATCAATACAAAGGTCGGCTAAATTTTGGTGTGAAAGATAGCATTTTGCTGAGTCAAATTTATATGTCTAAATACCATTATTTTATCTGTTCCATTTGCACTACATTTATCTTTCTATTGAATTTGGATGTTTCATTGAAATTGGATTTGTAATTTGTGTTTGAACTAGAGCTTTGCATTATGAATTGATGAGATTAGCAAAAGGGGAAACTCATCGTTATCTCAAATTTGGGAAACATTCTCATGATATAGATTGACTCATAGTTGTTTCATCTTTAGTTTAGTCTTGCATAGGCATTTTCAGTAGAAGTTCATACCTTACCAATTTTGGGAGTTAATCTGATTGATAAAATCTCAGGATTGGCTAGATTTGGAGTTGAATTCATCCTGCCTGAGCTATTTCTTGCCTAGGATTAGCTTGGTTTGCCTCTTCTATTCTTGGGTTTAGAACATACCCCTGTTATATTAGGAAAAAGAAAAATTCACTAAAAATTATTCATATAAGGGAGTTGTACCTTTTAATTAAGAGGGAAATTAGTTTCTTCTATAACAATTTCCCAACTTTTATATTTGATTGTTCTTTAGAAATTTGGAGTTAAGTTGAAAAGAACAATCTGTTTACTAAAAAAATTTTGGCGACTCTACTAGGGAGATGAATATTCGTTACACCAGAAGCTTATCATGAGGAAAGATGGTGCTTCCCCATGATAATATATTTCCTGTACTCCAACCAAATCTTGGTTTTCAAGACAATCAAGAGGACCTTATTTCTCACTGAACACTTTTGCCTGGAGGAACATAAGAAACACCGAACATTACAGAAATGCCAGTCAAGCTCTAGAGAAAGAAGAAGCTAGAACATAGGCACTTGAAAGAGTATTTTGAAGGAGAAATCAAAGAGAACATCACCAAGTTGAGCGTGAAGTTAGGCCACAGAATTAGTCAAAAATCTGGAGCCTAAAAGATTTCTCAGGAGCACAAAGAGAGAAGGAAGTATAGATCCAGTCTTTAAGAGACTTGCAAATATTAATTTTTCTTTGATTGAAGTACCTCGCCAAAGAAACAAAGCTGCGAAAAGCCAGAGCAGACCTTCTTCACCCCCTAAGCAGTCTAATCTTTTGTCCACCACATGCCAAGTGTTAATGCTACATAGAGCAGTTTCTCCTCCTGTTATCAATCTAGCCCCTTACTTACCTCAAGTAACAATGGCTCTCCCTTGGGCCACTACAGTCCGACCCCTGCAATTAGCAGCTTATAAACCTCTTCCCTCAGGGTCTAGAAACAATTTCCCTAAGTTTTCTGGAGATGAGAAAGTATCTACGGATGAACATATTACTGCATTCTTTTCTTCTGTCAACATTCTAGCAGTACGAGAAGAGGATGTGGCCGTTAGATTATTTGTTGAGACACTGGTTGAGGGTGTCACCGATTGGTTTCATCACCTACCAAATTCTTCTATTACAAACTGGGCCTCCATGAGAGCTACTTTTGAGAGAAGATTCAAAACTGCAGAAGATGAACATGCTCTCCTAACACAATTGACCTCTATTAAAAAAGACCCTTCTATTAGTATGAGAGATTTCATAGCCAAATTCAATAAGCTAGTAAATCATATTCCAGAAGTTGACAGACCTACGACGGGAAATTTGAAAACATTCTTTATAAGTGCTATGCCACCAGACATCAATTATGATCTAAGGAGAGTGAACCCTGTTGGTTTAGATGCTACACAAAGGACTGCCATGGAACTCAAAGACCATATGATTTCATCCAGGGAATGGAAGAGAGAGATACAGTCAAGAAAAAATACTAGTAGTACTACATCATCCGATGAGATGATCTAGAAATTTTCAAATGAATTCATCGCCTTCAAGAGGCAACTTCCTAGGTTCAATAACCCTTATCAATGGAATTATCAAGAACAACCTAGAAGAAACAATGATGGGAGGAATGATGATGGTAAAGAATTATAGTTAATTGGTCCACCACAAAGACTAGCTATTGAATCCCCCCCTAAAAGAGGGAATATGTGAGCCTTTCACCTAACTACAGATCACGATGAAGAAAGTTGTCCTGACATAGCCCGTGCTTGGAAAATGCATTAGACTGATGAATGGAACACTGGAGTCTCCGAAGCCGAACCAGATTCATACTCACATGGTGACTCTAAAAATTTATATTTAGAGTATGAGTCTAATTCTGAACAAGGAGAAACATGTTATGCGACCATAGATGGGACTTCCTATACAATCTTGACCAGGAGCCAAAAAGATAAAGGTCTTGCTCCTTCTCTCCCACCTGAAGGTAATGAAGCATCTACCTCTAACCCTAAGAAAGCAAATCAAGGTGTGAGAATTCTGCAACCAGGTAAGGAGCAGAACTCTTTTGAAATTATTCAATTTTGTAAGGATTCTTGAATTCAAATATCTCCCATAGATTATCTCAAGTCCAACCCTATAGAATTGCAAAAATTAGTAGATTACTGTACTGAAGGGAATCAGAATCTAAACTAGAACATCATGAATACTATAGAAAATGAGTCATTTTTTGCTGAACCCATTGAGAAAGGTGAATCATCTGTGTTAGTGTGAGGCCTCACCCTAGACCCATCATAGCCTTTCCACTATCTTTATGATAGACCTAGTAATTGTCTTAAGTTATGATTAATTAGGAAGATTTTTACCCTCATGACAAGGTTCAATTACAGTAGATATGAATACATTACATTTTATGATGATATCCATACTCATAATGTTAACCATGTGATACATTAGGACTGATATTTTGATGATTTTTGTAGTTGATACTGTGTTGTCACAATTTGAATATAAATATATGCTGATATGAGTTGTTTAGGAAATGATTAACCACAATTTGAATTATTATTGCGATGTGAAATTTTGTGAAGGTTAAAGGTTAGGGGATGAAGTATATTGA
>MU226856.1:794492-812291 GCA_018584345.1 Thuja plicata | reverse complement strand
TGGATTAAAATTTGTATGTTCATTGTTGTGCATATGAAGGGATTAAATGATTCATAAATGTAAACGTTAAACTATGTAAGAATATGTACATGAAACCAAATCCATAACAGCAAGTAATTACTGTAAAGAAAAATTTGTGAGTTTCTGGCAGTGCATCCTGAGAAGAAGATGCTGTTAATGATTTTAGTTGCCGATATACCTGCTAGCTAAGGTTTGTTGCTAAGTAGGAGTTTCTGCAAAGATTTAGGAGGAGAAATAAAGTTAGACTGGTCTCTAGCTTTAATCCCGGTGGGTAATAAAAAAATTAAATTGGTCCCGGAAGAGAAAGCTAAGTTTACAGTGTTGAATTCAAATGACCCTAAAGCCCAAATTTTATATCAAGAATTGGAATTTGGAAACTATATGCTGTTTACTGATGATCACAATGAGGAAATTGAACTAAGAGAATAGGAACAAGAGTTTTCCACCGAAGAGGAGTCTTCTCAAATCTAGACACTTGAATTCAATGGTAGTTGTGCTTCATCAGGATCCGGTGCAGGTGTGGTCTTGATATCACCAGATGGGATATGTGAGCCTTTGGCTTAAAAATTAGAATTCAGAAATACCAACAATAATGCTGAGTATGAGGCCCTCCTTTTAGGAATCATCACTGCAAAAGAAAAAGGATTGAAGATTTTGAGAGCTCGTGGTGATGCTGAGCTTATCGTGCTCCAGGTTAAGAATCAATATTCTGTTAAGAATCACATATTGAAGAACTACAGAAATAGAGTGTGGGATGAGATAGAGGCATTGGATGCTTTCTCTATTGAATCAATGCTGAGAGAGTTGAATGCCAAAGTGGACTCCCTAGCTATGTCAGCTTCATTACTCCTTCCCCACAAAGAATTCAAAGATTGGAAGTACCAAGTGGAAGTCATATATCAGCCATTTGTACCTGACAATGTAGAAGATTGGCAAGTGTTCGAAGATGATAAGAATCTACTTCTCTTCCTAGAGAGCGGTGGAAACTTCCACAAAGAGGTCCATGGCGATCATGAAGGAGATCATCTAGATAAGCAGAAGAAAGATAAGTCAGATATTATCCAATTGTAGGCTAATATCATCCCGCCCCATCTAGTTACTCTGGAAAAAATCTTCAATAGGCACGACACATTTGTGAAGGATAAAATAATTGAAATTGGCCCTACTACTGGCGAATATGAAGGAATGAATATTGGAACTGAGAGAGATCCCAAGATGATCAATATTGGGAAGTGTTGCACTGAAGAAGAAAGGAACGAGGCAAGGAAACTCTTCCTAGAATACTTAGACATTTTCGCCTGGAGCTATGAGGACCTGAAAATTTTTATGTGTGGGAAATTCAAACATCAAATTTCATTAAAACTTGAAGCTACCCTGTTCAGGAAAAAGCAAAGGAACTATAACCCCAAATTTGTGGATGCAATATTGAAGGAAGTAGATAAAATGCTCAAGGCAAGGATCATCTATCCTATACACCACTCTACCTGGGTGGAAAACATAGTGCCTGTGAGGAAGAAGAATGGAGAGATAAGAATCTGTGTGGACTTCAGAAATCTCAATAAATCTTATTTGAAAAATAATTATGCCCTTCCCAATATGGATCACTTACTACAGATTGTAGCTGGAGCTAAAATGATGTCCATGTTGGACAGATTTTTAGGATATAATTAGATAGAAGTTGAGAAAGCGGACCAGCATAAAATGACATTCACCACCTCGTGGGGCACTTTTTCTTACTACAGAATGCCATTTGGGCTGATGAATGCTGGAGCTACTTTTCAGAGAGGTATGGACCTTTCCTTCAGTGACATGAAGAATAAAATCATTGGTATGTACTTAGATGATCTTACTATGTTCTCGAGGAAAAGAATAGATCATATAAGTGACATAAGGAAAGTATTGCAAAGGTGTCGGGAGGATGGGATTTTGTTAAATCCCAAGAAGTCAGTTTTCTATGTAACCAAGGGGAAATTTCAAGGCCACATTGTCTCTCAGGAAGGCATAAAAATTGATCCAGAAAGGGTTAGAGCAATTCAACAATTAAGTTTACCTGTGAATAAAACTGGAGTAAAATATTTTTTCGGTCAGGTTAACTTTCTCAGAAGGTTCGTTCCAGATTTTTTGGAGATTACTAAATGTATAGTTGATATGATGAAAGGAAATGTGAATTTCAAGTGGAATGAACCCAGTAAGCAAGCCTTCAAAAACATAAAGAATTCCATAGCCAATGCTCCAGTGTTATGTCACCTAGATTATAAGAAAGACTTCGTAATCTATTGCTATTCTTCTGAACACACCTTATCAGCCATTCTCATGCAGGAAAATGAGGAAGGAGTCCAGGCTCCCATTGCTTTTATGAGAACGCCTTTGAAAAATCATGAGCTGAAATATTCCCAAACTAAAAACATGCTTTCGCAGTTGTTAAAGCTTTAAAGAATTTTAGATTCTACATCTTACACTCACATTCTCTTGTGTATGTACCTGATATCGCAGTCAAGAGTATACTGACTCAACAGGATGTAGGATGCAATAACAGAGGATCATGGGTAGCTAAAATGAAATAATATGATGTAGAGATCAAGCCCACAAAGCTGGTAAGAGGCAATGCACTATGTAGGGCCATGGTGGAAAACCAAGTAGGCAAAGACCAAGAAGCTACACAATTCATTTTGGCGGTAAGTATGCAAGACCCCTGGTTTGAAAACATCATATATTTCCTTACATATGGTTAATTCCCTGAAGAGCTGACTTCTAAGAAAATAAGAGACCTAAAACTGAAGGATTCTAAATATGTCATATGGGAAGATAGGTTTAATAAGAGATCAATGGATGGGACCTTTCTCTGATGTGTCGATAAACAACAATAGGAAAAGTTATTAAAAGTATTTCATGATGAAGCCTGTGGAGGACATTTCTCCTTGTCTGTTACCACATTTAAGAGTCTATGGTAGTGTTATTACTGGCGAGGGATGTTTAGAGATTCTTACCACTGGGTAGCAAAGTGTGAGAAATGCAAAATGTTTACTGGAAAGCCATAGTTAGCAGTGTTACCTCTGAGACCGGTGATAATTGAAGGTCCTTTTCAACAATGGGGTCTCCATTTTATTGATCCTATAAACCCTACATCTAGTGAAGGTCATACCTACATAATCACTGTAACCAACTACTTCACAAAGTGGGTGGAGGCAAAAGCAACCAAGAGGACTACTTCAGAAGTAGTATGTGAGTTCATCAAAGAAAACATCCTGGTAAGGTTTGGTGTGCCTATTAAATTAGTTATGGATAACACAACATACTTTTCTTCTCAAGAGGTTATTGAATTTTTTTTTGAGTACGACATCATGGTCAGTCATTCTTTTGACTATTTCCCTCAAGGGAATGGTCAAGCTGAATCCAACAATAAAAACTTGGTAAATATCATGAAGAAGCTTGTAGTGGACAAACAGAGAAATTGGCACAAGAAAATCTATGAAGCCCTCTGGGCAGATAGAAATTGACTCCCAAAACAGCTATAGGTGTATCCCCTTTTGAACTTATTTACAGAGTGGAGACCAGCCTTCCATTACCGCTGGAGCTAGCAGCCCACAAGCTAAGAATGACATTAGAAGACAACATATATAAAAATGGTCTAGAGAAGAGGATACTGTACCTAAACAAACTGGAAGAAGAAAGAGAGAAAATGGTTGACCACATTACATAGCATCTTATATGAGTAAAAATTTTGTTTGAAAAAAAGAGAAGATCCCAGAAATTTATGATAGGAGACATGGTGCTATTGTGGGATAAGCGCAGGGCACCCAAAGGCATACATGGGAAATTTGAAACACTATGGAAAGGACCTTTCAAGATCTATCAGGCATTCGAGAAGAATTATTTCAAGCTGACATATCCGGATGGAAAAGTGCTACCCCTGACATATAATGGTTAGGATTTGAAGCTCTATCAGATATAATTTGAAAATAGGTAACCCCTATATTGTACAATAGTTACGTTTAGTTCCCGCTTTCATTTTCCTAGTTAGGTTCCCTTCCTGTTTTCCTTTTCCCTATATTTCTTCAGTTTTGTTGTGAGCCACCTTTGTTGAGCTTTGTGAAACCAGAGATTTGAGATTCCTTGCTTGAACATGTGAATGTCCAAGTCCCCACATAGAGCCAGCTATTGCCCCACTTTTGGTCCACATACCTTTCAGACAAAAGTGAGTGATTAATGTATAGTGGTGGATGAAGAGTTTCTTGTTAGTACTGAGTCTAAGTCTAGAAACCTTTCCCTTAGGCTAGGGAGCCTTTACCAGATTTTTCCCATTTGCCTTCTCTTTTGTAGCCAGAGGGTATGTGCATCTGAGTTCATGTATTCTTTGGGTAGGTTAAGTTCCCAATCTGGTAAAGGTTGTGGTTCAAGGAGTTATAACATTGGTATTACACACAATGGAAGTATGTAGCCATAATTCTTCATTTTGAAGCTTGGCGGAGAATCAGGCTCGAGCTTCTCCACTGGCGGAAAAGTATCAATGGAGTACATATTCCACCGACAGCTACTAACTGATGCCTCAGCAAGGAGTACAATGTTAAAATGGATCCTTTAGGCTTAAGAAGGGCTACTGTGTCTGGATTACACCTCTACAAGCCAATGGGAATGATTCAATAGAAAGAAATTGGAGAAATAAGACAATGGTGGAAAACAAGAAAATGGCTTCTCCCCTACTCCTACAGGTGGGTTTTGACCCATAGGGTGAGTTTTCTGCCAAATCACCTAAATAAAGTGATTTCAAAGAGAAGCCTATCTCATAAAGTATTTGAGATATGAAGAAAGCAGATGAAATCGACACATGCCATTTTGGCATCGTGATAGAATAAATTTTTCCCTTGGTAGACTTTTGAACTGAGAGCACTCCAAAAGCACTTCTCCGCAAAGGAGAAGTGGAAAAGTGATTTTTTGCTACCTCAGAAAAGTTACCATTGCGGTTACTAAAAGTGAAAAGACATTTCTTAACGACCCATAAAAGCAAGGTAATTAATTCCAATAAAGTTTTTTTACTTCATAACGGGATTTTTCATAATGTTGGGGTCTTTTCATTTGTGTGGCATGGGAAGTCGGCCGTTAACAGTAAGAATTCAAAAGTTATAAAATTAGTTGAAAGTTGCGAATGAGAACCACCATTTGTTCACCAAATTGCTTTGAATTTGAAGTCTCATATTTTAGCTTTTCCTTTCTTCTGCATCCCTAAGAGATATTTCCAATTTCCAAATACAAATCATTAGAAGTATGGCTTCCAGATTCATGGGGTTCAATGGGGATGAATGGAATTAATTCTGAATGGTATAAGATTTTTGATACATCCCTGAAGTTCTTTGACATGTAGAACTTCTAGAATAGATTGAAAGCAGACCAAATACATCCTATTACAAATAAATTGAAAGAGAGTGGATTGGTTGAGGCCGGTGGTTTTCCCGTGGTTTTTCAATCCCCAGTATTAATCTAGGAATCCATTTCTTGATACAACCCATATACCAGGCAAATTCTCTTGCCTAATGATATGGTTTTGTTGTCTATTGACAGGGAATTGGTCTAGAACTCACTTCGCATTCTAGAGCAAGACGAGTATTTAGAAATGACATATAGTCGAGTGGTGACTGAGTATATTGCAAAAAAGTCAGTCTAGAAGGAAGAGATAATGAAATCATGGTTTCAAGAACCTAAGAATGCCAAAGGAAAGCTGCCAAAGACATTATACGACACTAATCTGAAGCCAGAGATTGTTGACATCCTGGTGTTGCTCCATAGGATCAGAGGTGAGATTGAGGCACTCAATTTTTTTGACCATCACTTCTTCTTGGTTTAGGTAATCTGTTCCCAACACCACTTCATAGATTGGGCGCTTATGGTAAGTGAGAACCTCTTGGAAGCCCTAGATAGAGATAAATGCCGAAATGAATTTTACTTGTCTTTAGTTCTCTTATACATTCTGGCTACACTCCAAATTTGGCTAGGACTTCCCAGATTAGAAGAATTCCTTGGTGATGTGAAGAGTTTTGAATTTTTCCCCTCTTTGCAATTGCATAATAGTTATGTTGAGTACCTTCACGTTAATGATGCATTCACAATGAGATTGTACAGGGAGTTACAAGGTTGTCTAGAAAGGAGATTCTCCCCTAAAGCCATGGCTTTCATCAGCCAATTCAGATGCTATTTCATTCAATTTAGAGGTTTCTCATAGCTTTGTCTTGCAGGTTTTGATGATTTCCCTTTGAGGCTGCCCAGGTATCCTACTGATATGATCATGCTGATCGAGGTAATGAGGTAAGAACTCCAAGTGAACTTGCTCTGTGTTGAAGCTAAGAAGAAGGGATATGACCTCCCAATGACCATCGGGGCTTACAGCTATGCATCTAGGTTAGAGGAAAAGAATGTTCTCAAGACATTCTCAAAGAAGTTTTCTTTGGAAACTTACGATGTCTTGAGACCGCAATATGATCTAGTGAACTATAGCAAAGATGTATTGCAAATGAGCCATGCAATTCATCATGTTCATGATATAGAAGAATACTAGGTAAACTGCAAGGATGATCTAGAAAGTAGAGAGAAATTCTACGCTCGGTTAACTATTGAACAAATCAAAAGGTTCAATGTTGATATTGCAGTGGAGGGGCTAGAAGATGATGGTAACCATATGTATGATGATACATATCTAGAGGAGATAAAGCTCACCCCTATCAGTTCTAAATCCATGTTGGACTAAGCCATTAGTGACTTGCCAACTCTAATGGGGGGTATTTACAAGATAATAGAACAATGGGTTGAATGGACCACAGGCCGAAGGAAGAGATCAAAATAGAAGCGACCTACCTAGAAAACTCCAGCTAAAGACACGGCTGGTACTGCAACTACTTCGTCGGTAACAATCCCAACCATTGCCAAATGATCGACCTAGCCAGTAAGAGGAGGTGATGAACCTCCTGAGAAAAAAATCATGTTGGAGAAGACTTATGGGGATGGTCCACTCCTGAATATTGGGACAAAAAAAGAGCCCACCAAAGATGCAGAACCAGAGCGGTCGATAAAAGTAGTCATAGTAGATGTACTAGGTGATACCCCTACATAGGATTCTCCTAGGAGAGGGTATCCCAACATAGTGGAAGTGGGTGAAGATACTCCTTCAGCCATAGAATTAGAAGGAGAAGCCAGAAATAATTAGAAGGCCGCTTCAGTAGCCAAGTTGGTGTCCTCCTCTCCTACGTTGGTAAACCCATTTGTTTCGTGACCTAAGGCTACACCTCCAGTCATCAAGAAGTTATTCATTGAGGAGTTGGTCTTTGCCAACAAAGTCACTAGCACAGAGTCATGCATAGAACATACTCTGAAACACAAGAGAAAGAGGGTGAAAGAAGGGACCGCCAGCAAAGACACTCTGTCACGAGCTATTCAGCCCAAGGCCATCAAGAGAAAATAGAAGAAGGTGAAGACAATGTCTACTCTAGGTCATGATCTTGAGACTAGACACTTCACCATGGAAGTGGCCAAGCTAATTAAAGAAGGTAGATTCAAGGATATGACTGCTTCAGACTTTCAATTGTAGTCATTTGACATGGGGCTGGCCCGTCATCATACCAAGGTGGATTGGTGGAAATCTACCAATGTTGTGATAGAGGAGGGGCTTGAGGAGCTCAAGACTACCAAAGTCCAGCTTAAGGTAGAAGTGGCAGAGCTTACCAACTTCATCAGACAACTCCTTACTTTGATTACAAGCGTTCCCAGCACCCAAATCACCTTTGAACCCACTGCTGCAGAGAACCAGGCCATTTTGGCAAAATTGCAAGAAGATCGACATTATGGGCAGATTGGTAAGTGGTGGATAGAGAGGCTCGAGTTTGAGGGCCTTGTAGCGGGTGAACAACTAGGCAATGCTCTCATTAGGTTGGAAGTAGAGAGAAATAATATTGCTGCAAAACTATAGATCTTCATGTCAGAGAGGGTGAAATGTTAGGAGTGTATAGTTATGCTGCATGTGGCGGTAAAGATGAAGACCAAAGAAGCTCTAAAGGCCAAGATTTTATAGAAAGCAGATGAGCCTTTGATCGAATGGCTTCAGAGCCTAGAATTTAAGATCAAAATGATCATTCAGGCCAAAGCAGGATTGCAACAGATAGATGTCAAGATCAAAGAAGAGCAGAGTAAAGATTTCAAACTTCTCTCAGGGCTTCATACAAAATCACAAACCAGTGGTCAAGGCAAGGTAATAATCAGAGTAAATAATATGCAGAATTCATTTTCTGGTCCTTACCTCCTATCTACAATCACAAAGCTATTGTTATTGAAGAAATAAGAACCATGAAAAAAGTGACAAGAGATACATTGATTGGTAAGTTATCTTCTATTGAAATGAGATAATTTGGAGATAGTCTTTGTAAAGTTGAAACTACATTTAAAGCTACTATTTCTAAGGATAAGCAAAGATATGATTCTTGAGAAAGTTCATCTAAGCCTGGTAGATATGCTAAGGAATGCAAACACATTGAGAAATAATAAATAGTGCTTGAAGAGTTTGAAGCCCTAATTGGAAAGAGATTGCCTAAGGGATCTGGTAAGTATCATGGAAAGCTACCTTTAAACTACTTTTCATGTAATACGATTGGTCATATTTCTTTGAGATATCCTGGTAGAGAGAATAAGTATAAGCCTACAAAATTCAAGTCTAACTATCAGAAGAAGTGTTATTATGCGGCTGATGAAGGTGTGTTTGATAATGAATCTAAAAATAGTGAAAATGAGATTGTGTTTATTGTTATTAAATATGAAGATCCTGATTTTGTGAATCAAGAGAAAGGCTTCATTTTACATGTGGATAAGAAGGATGAATGGGAACTATTGACAGTGGATGTTCACAGCTCATGATCAGAGACAATTTTTTTTTTTTGGAATTGGAAAGGTATGATGGTGCTATTTTCAGATTCAGTGATGATACTCCTTGCATGATCAAAGGAAAAGGTTATGTTACTCTTAATGGTAAGATTAATACTGATGATATTCTATATGTTGAAGGTTTGAAATATAATATTTTGAGTGTTGGATAGTTATTTGATAAATGATCTGACTTATAATTGAAGGATGGAATGTGCAAAATTATTGGAAGCTCTAGAATTGAGATTTCTACAGGAAGAAAGACAAAACATAATATATTTCATTTGAACAATTCTGAAAGTAGATGCCTGATTGCTAAAATTGATGACAGTTGGTTGTGGCATAAAAGATTTTTTCATGTGAACTTTGATAACATTGTGAAGATAAGTACTACAAGAGTTTTTAGAGATCTTCCTAAATTGTTGAAGCCTATTAATGCGATGTGTAAGGAATGTCAGTTTGGGAAATTGATGAAGTCTACTATTAAGAGAAAGAATTAATCTTTGAGTGGAATTTTGGATTTGGTGCATATTGATCTACGTGGTCCTGAAAGAATAAGAAGTTATTATGGGGACATGTATTTCATTCTATTCATTGATGATTATTCTAAAATGATGTGGGTTACATCTTTGAAAGACAAATCTGAAGCCTTTGACAAATTCAAGATTTTCAAAGCTATGTTTGAGATTGAAATAGGATCGAAGTTGAAATGTCTTAGATTAGAAAGAGGTGGAGAGTTAACTTCTACTGAGTTTAATATTTTTTATGAAGAGCATGGAATAAAGAGAAAGATGTCTGCTCTGTGGACCCCATAGCAAAATAGAATTACAGAGAGAAGAAACAAAACTATTCTAGACACTACTAAAACCATGATGATTGAAGGTAATTTTTCATAGACCTATTGGAGATAAGTTGTTAGCACTGTCGTATACACTTTTAACCGAGTGCAAATTAATAATGGAACCAGTAAGACACCTTATGAACTTTGGTATGGTCATTTTCCTACAACATAGTATTATAGAATTTTTGGAAGTAATTACTATATCAGAAGATATGAAGTCTTAGGAAAATTTGATCCTAGATGTGATGAGGGGATATTTCTTGGTTATTCTACAAAAAGAAAAGCATATAAATGTTATAACCTGAGGTTGAAGAAGGTAAATAAAAGTGCAAATGTAAGAGTGGATGAAAGTTTTCAGAAATAGGTAAAATCTTGTAGATATGAATCAGATAATGAAGAAGAGAGTTCGATTGTACAAGCATAGAATCATAATTAGAATGGATTGGTAGAACAAAATGAAGAAGATGCAAATGATGAAGAAGTGGAAACACAAGAGTCTGCTACAAAATAAAATACAAAGAATCCCAGGTATGCAAAGTTAAATCATTCAGAAAGTCAAACTATTTTTGATAGGATTTGGGGTGTTTAGACTAGAGGAAGAATTGATAGAAGTGAAATTTGTTTGATTTCTAAGATTGAGCCTAAAGATGTTGATGAATCACATAAAGATGATAGTTGGGTTAAGGTGATGTAAGAAGAATTGGAATAGATTAAAAATAATAAGATTTGGATTCTTGTTCCCAGACCTAAGGACAAGAATGTGATCAGTACTAAATGGGAATTCAAAAATAAATTGAATGAAGAAGGTGAAGTGGTTCGAAATAAAGCTATACTTGTTTGCAAGGGAAACTCACAGATGAAAGATATTGAATTTGAGGAGGCCTTTGCTCCTATTTATAGAATTGATTCTATTAGGATGTTTCTTGCATATGCTACTTAAGAAGATTTCAAGGTATATCATATGGATGTTAAGTCAGTATTCTTGAGATTTGGAAGAGGAAAAATACATTGAGAAACTAGATGATTTTCCCTTGAATGATGAAGATGACAAGGTTTGCAGATTGAAGAAACCACTTTATGGATTGAAGCAAGCAACTAGAGTCTGGTATACGAGACTAGATAAGTATTTACTAACACTTGGTTTTAGTAAAGGTACTACTAATAGTAATTTGTATTTCAAAATTGATCATGATAACATCTTAATTGTTGAATTTTTTATGGATGATATTATTTTTGGTGGAAATGACAAGTTGAGTAAGGAATTTTTTGATGAGAATTTGAGATGGCTATGATAGGTTAATTGAAATATTTCCTTGGGTTGTAGATCATACAAAATGATAAAGGTATTTTCATATCTCAGTCTAAGTATGTGAAAGAGTTATTGAACTAATTTGGTATAGATGATTCAAGGCTTGTTGGTAATTCTATGATTACTGGTTGTAAATTGACAAAGATTGATGATACACCTAATGTAAATAAAAAAAGATATATATCTATGATTGGTGGGCTACTATACTTGACACCAACTAGACCAGATATTATGAATATTGTTTGTATTGTTGTTAGATTTCAAGAAAAACTGAAGGAATCACATGTTGTTTAGAGAATATTCAGATACTTGAAAGGGACAATTAATTATGGCTTATGGTATGAAAAAGATGATGATTTTACATTGAGTGCATTTATTGATGTAGATTGGAAAGGTAATGTGGATGACAGAAAGAGAACTAGTAGTGGAGGATTATTTTTGGGTAAGAGATTAGTTTCATAGGAAAGTAAGAAACAAAATTGTATATCACAATCTACTACTGAAGCTACATATGTTTTTTCTACTACTAATTGTACAAATTAATTTGGATGAAAAAAATATTGAAAGATATAAGAGTGATTATTGATGAGCCTATTACTATTCATTGTGACAATTCAAGTGATATCAATATTTCAAAGAACCCTATGTTACATTCAAAGACAAAGCATATTTCTATTAAATATCATTTCTTGAGGGATAAAGTTAGTGAGAAAGAAGTCAGATTGGAGTATGTGTCTAAAAAAGACAATATTGTAGATATTTTCAGAGCCCTCGCCAAATGATACTTTTGAGTATCTCCGACGTAAGATTGGGTTGATTTCCCTTCCTAATTAGAGTTAGAGATGCATTGGGATGCATCAGTCTAGTGTACTTATAGATTATCATTATTATAGATAAATGTTTTTTGGTGGCTACCCCTTAGGGGGAGTAGTGGTTAATGGTTGAGAATTAATTGTTCAGATTTTAGGCTTCTATGACCTAGTGCATACATGTGCCTTTGTCATTCACGTCAAAGGGGAACAAATTCATGTGAAAAGAAAAATTGGTATGAGACTATGGGCGAGAGATACTATTTTATCTATTGAGAAGGTTTGTTAGAGAGACTTTGAAAGACATTGTGGATATTTCTAGTATTATTGCTGATATTGTTTCTTTGTGCATTGATTTACATTTTTCACATCATATGTTGTCATCAATGCCAAAGGGGAACTTTCTTGAGATATTATTCAGATTGTGCATAGATGCACTGGAATTAATGTTTTGTCATTGATGTCAACATATTCCTATTGTTGGAGACAGTGTTCCTAGTTAGTTCAGTAAGATTATTTCTCTGGTACAGCTACTATATTGAATATCATATGTTGCAAAGCTAGTAATGTGTTTGGGGATGTATGTACTTGGTTCAATGCAAGTTTCATAGGATCGCATGATGATTTGAGAGAGTTATGGTAGATTTATCAGAGACTGATATTTTGGTTATTTTGTCTGAGATAATGTTTCTGATGTAGGAGCATCTAGGGTGTAAGAGAAATCTTTCATCACCCAAAAAAATTGTCTAGTTTTCAATAAGTGCTATCTTTCGACAAGGTTACTGTTATTGGCAAGTTTTCTATTTTTTAGTATGTTGTTCATGTGAGTAAAAATTGTTCCAGTTGCTTCCCTAGAGCTTAATTTTGGATATATAAGATTATTGGTAAATTTTCATGGCAAGATTAAGTCTAGTTTTGAAGAAATTGTATTTTTAGTTTTGGCGGGGTGGTACAAAAACCTTGAGCTCAATTTTGAAGGCCTTAGAGGCTCCAAAAAGGGGTCAAACTTTGATCGGGTAGCAAATTGCTAAATTGGGGTGTTGAACACTTCGTGAGATTTCTGAAATGGGGTCATAATAGGGTGATCACACAATAGTGGGTTGCACTTTTTTGCCTAAATGGATAGTGAAGTCTACATTTTGAAAGAAACTTTCAGATTCGGATGCATATTGTCGTTAAACCGTTTGAAATCAGAGGATGAAGTAAACTAGAGTCTTTTAGGATTTTCTGTCTAGATTATATATATATATATATATATATATATATATTTAAATTGATTTTAATGGTTTTTTTTTCTCCCACTAAAACTGCTATGTTGCTGAAAACGTCATTTTCAAAAAGTTACGTTGACTTTATATAGCATAAATTTTTTCCTAAAATAGATATCAATGCGCTTCTTATGAATTTGGTTTTGTAACATCCATATGGAGGGCATGCAATTGGTTTGGTGACATTATCATGATTATTGCATATTTTATGAATGTTTCAAGTAGCATAAACTGTAATTTTGACATACCTTGACTGCATAGCTTATAACTTGTTGTGTATTTAGCAAAATTCTTTTTTTTAATAGAAATTAAACTCAAAGCCGGAGGGCACTGTCATTTTTCAAAAAAAAATTCTCTTCTCTACTATTTTTCATTGATCGTCAAACTTGGAGGTTTATATTTGATAAAAAACCTACATTCGATGCATGTCACAAAACATAGACCTAATTAATTCAAAAATTGTCAAATCTATATTCATTAGAAAGCTCGTTTAGAGTACTTGTGCGATGCAAAAGGAATTCTCCCTATTCTTCCATTTGAGCCCCGCACTTGAGCCCTGAAGCCATGAAAACTGCAGATTTTTGTTAGCCTCTGAAAATGGCCCCTATTTAGAGGGTTTCGATAGAAACTAATTTTGATAGAAAGTAGTTTCGATCGAAACTATTGAGTTTTGATCGAAACTAATTTCTATCAAGAGTAGTTTCATGATTTGGCATTTGTTTACCATTTACCAAAGCACTTTCAATTGAAAGTTAGAAGTTTTGATAGAAAGTCAGAGATGAATTTCGATAGAAACCTATGTCGGTCTATTAGGTGCCGTTTCAGGTTCAGAATGATTACATATAAACAAATATATGTTTTTGTCATCTTATTAATTCAAAAATTTCAAAATAATTCGCATTTTGGAAAAGGAAGACAATTTTTCAACTTGTCATGGGAAATAAAAAGAGAAGGCTAAATAAGAGTACATGCCATTATTCATAAGAGACTGAACAAAGACTACATGAAGAAGTGCGGGAAATATATTATCATAAGAAACAAGGTACATGTCTATATCTCTTTATCTCTCTCTGTCCATATTTTAAGTTGATGATTATGACTTGTCTTAATGAAACATGTAAGCATGATATTTCAATACCTAATTTTATAAAGAAGACCTAATTAGACCTATTAGGACATAATTAGATCTAAGACCCTAAACCCTACCTAATTAGACCTAAGACCCAAACCCTACCTAATTAGACCTAAGACCCTAAACCTTAAACCTTAAACCCTAAACCCTAAACCCTACCTAATTAGACCTAAGACCCTAAACCTTAAACCTTAAACCCTAAACCCTACCTAATTAGACCTAAGACCCTAAACCCTAAACCCTAAACCCTCAACCTTACCTAATTAGACCTAAGAGCCTAAACCCTAAACCCTAAACCTTACCTAATTAGACCTAAGACCCTAAACCCTAAACCCTAAACCCTAGAAATCCTACCTAATTAGAGCTAGATTAGGACATAATTAGACCTAAGACCTAATTCTAGACTTAATTATGACCTAATTATCCCTAAGACCTAATTAGAGATCTATTAGGACCTATATTAAGACCTAATACATGTCCTCGTAATTGTCCTGAACTAATAGGAACTAAATTATGACGTAATTTTTTATTTACTAATAAGACATAAGGGTACTCCTTAAGACCAAATATTAAAGACAAATAAGTGCATAAATATTTAAGACCTAATTAGACCTTTAATACGACTAATTAATACTTTTAATATGAGTAATAGACCTACTAGTTCCTAATATTAACAATAGGACCCACTTAGATCCAATTAGACCCTTTAGGACCTAATTAGATCCAATTAAACCCTTTAGGACCTAATTATATCCAATTAGAATCTATTATGACCTAATTAGATCTAATTATCCCTTTTAGGACCTAATTAGACCCAATTAGACCTATATGAACCTATGATAGGTTATATGACCCCTTCAGACCCCTTAAGACTCCATTAGACCCACTTAGACCCACTTAGACCCAATTAGACCCTTGATTATACCTATTAGTCATTATTGTACCTATTAGGATGCACTTAGATCCAATTAGACACTTTAGGACCTAATTAGATCCAATTAGACCCTTTACCTGACCCAATTAGATCTAATTAGACCCTTTAGGACCTAATTAGACACAATTAGAACCAATTAGACCCTTTAGGACCTAATTACATCCAATTAGACCGTTTAGGACCTAATTAGATCTAATTAGACCCATTAGGACCTTATTAGATCCAATTGGACCCTTTAGGACCAATTAGAAGTTATTAGGACCTAATTAGATCCAATTAGACCCTTTAGGACCTAATTAGATCCAATTAGACCCTTTAGGACCTAATTAGACCCAATTAGACCCATTAGGACCTAATTAGATCTAATTAGACCCAATTAGGACCTAATTAGATCTAATTAGACCCAATTAGGACCTAATTAGATCTAATTAGGACAATTAGATCCAATTAGGACAATTAGATCCAATTAGATCCAATTAGGACAATTAGATCCAGTTATCTATCCAATTAGGACCTAATTACACCCTTTATAACCTAATTAGACCCTTTAGGACCTAATTAGATCCAATTAGACCCTTTAGGACCTAATTAGACATAATTAGACCCAATTCAACCCTTTAGGACCTAATTTCATCCAATTAAACACATTATTACCTAATTAGACCCAATTAGACCCAATTAGGACCTAATTAGATCCAATTAGGACAATGATGATAATTAGATCCAATTAGGACCTAATTAGATCCAATTAGGACTTCATTATATCCAACTAGATCCAATTAGGACCTAATTAGACCCTTTAGGACCTAATTAGATCCAATTAGACCCTTTAGGACCTAATTAGACACAATTAGACCCAGTTAGACCCTTTAGGACCTAATTAGACACAATTAGACCCTTAGGACCTAATTAGACACAATTAGACCCAATTAGACCCTTTAGGACCTAATTAGACATAATTATACCCTTTAAGACATAATTAGACATAATTAGACCCCTTAGGGCCTAATTAGACACAATTAGACCTGGATTAGAACCTTTTAGGACCTAATTAGACACAATTAGACCCTTTATAACCTAATTAGACCCTCTAGAACCTAATTAGATCCAATTAGACCCTTTAGGACCTAATTAAACATAATTAGACCTAATTTGACCATTTAGGACCTAATTATGTATCTAATTAGATCCAATTTGAACCTTTAGGACCTAATTAGATCCAATTAGGACCTAATTAGAACATTTATAACCTAACTAGACCCTTTAGGACCTAATTATACCCAATTAGACCCTTTATGACCTAATTAGACACAATTAGACCCTTTAGGACATAATTAGACACAATTAGGACCTAATTAGAATATTTATAACCTAACTAGACCCTTTAGTACCTAATTAGACCCAATTAGACCCTTTAGGACCTAATTAGACACAATTAGACCCAATTAGACCCTTTAGGAACTAATTAGATCCAATTAGGACCTAATTAGACCCTTTATAACCTAACTAGACCCTTTAGAACCTAATTAGATCCTTTTGTTTAGACACAATTAGACACATTTATACTTAAATAGTGATGACATGTAACTGATTAAATGTTTGATAATGTTAAGTTGAAGATAATGCAAGGCATTAAATAAGTTAATGTATTGTATTTTCATTGATGTCAACTTAATATCATCTGTACGGTCATGTACATAATGCCAAAGACTTCAAAGAATCAATGGAACAAAGGTTATGCTTTCAAAAATGCATAAAACTCAAGTATTCACTTAGTGACAAACAACACTGATGGTCAGAGCAAAGAAGAATAGTCACAGTGATACCTGACGAGCTAAAGTATAGTATTTCCCAACGAAGAAAAACCATAGGATGCCCGATGAGAAAAGTCAGAAGGTTTCCCGACAAGTAAAATTCCAATGATTCCCGACAGACAGAGATCACGAAGCTAACTGGAGTCTCACCGACGGAACTGTCAGTTGTCACTGACAACTAACTATAGAGGTGACCGACGGAACATAGAGTTCAAAAAATGACAAAATATCTAGCTGGCAAGAGCTAAAGATAGACTTAACTGGTTGTTTTCTTTGTTTTATTTGACCAGAGTTAAGTGATTGATTTAAAGATGATTTGTATAGTTTCCAAGAAGATAATTACGAGAAAAATTAGGAGTTATGCTTTAAATATAATTGGTTGGATTGTTTTTCATGCAAGAATTAAGAATCAAGAAATAATAATTATCATGTCTATATAAGAGAAAAGAATAATTCATTTATGAATGTGATTAAGGGGAGTGAATAGAAAGAGGATGATGAAGAGAAACTGATGAAGAATAACTTCATACAGTCCTGATCAATCAAGTTGAAGGAGAGCTAAGAAATTCTGCAGACACCAACGAACAGTGAGAACAACATCACAGAGAAGAAAGTGTGGAGCATAAAGAATTGAATTGATACATTGATGAGAGAGGTAATGTACTTAAATAGATCTAAAAATATGCAATTCAAAGTTGCAATATGAACAGGTCATAGTGTTTCAGTTTAACCATTGAAGCATCAAGTCTCTTAACCAAGCAGGACTTAACAGTCTT
>MU226856.1:781264-794442 GCA_018584345.1 Thuja plicata | reverse complement strand
TCATAGTGTTTCAGTTTAACCATTGAAGCATCAAGTCTCTTAACCAAGCAGGACTTAACAGTCTTCTATATATTGAGGTACATCCCAAGGAGTGCCAAAAAGGTTGATTCATGAAAGTAGCATTGGAATTTCCTGATACTATTGACAGTCTAAGAAGGAAGATGATTCAAGGATGGTAGCAATAGATGCCTGATACTAAGTGACAACCTCTATGTATAAAATCCTCTAACAAGGTCACACTTAATAGTGTGTTTGTACCCTTTAATAGGGTTGGATCCTAATAGGGCTCACTTCAGAAGAGTGAAAATTTGGGGTACTGGTCCCAGTTGTTTTTACCTAACAATTTTTCCACGTTAAAAATTCATGTGTTATGTATGTATGATTCATTTCTTTATTGTTTTGTATCTGAAATAGTTAACACTAGATTGATCCGTATACTCTGCTTATTTACTGAGTTTTGGTAAATAGTTATACTACTTATTGGTAATCAAGAAAGAATAAGGATTGACAGAGAACACCGAAAAACAGTTAAATTATTATAAGTATTTAATGACATGCATCTTGTAGGGACATAATAATTTGAGGTTTATTGATTGGTGGTTAAGTTTGAAGGATAAATTTTTGAGGCCACTGATTCAACCCCCCTCTCAGTTATTACTAACAATTGGTATCAGAGCTTGTGTGATTAGAAAGGAAGGTTTCAAGACCTAAGTCAAGATCATAAGATAAATAGATGAGATGTGCCCAAGTTGAACAAAGACATCTTTGATTCATGGCAAAGCAGGATAAGACTCCACTTATCAGGTATTGGTAATGATGTTACTCAATTCCTAGATACTAAATATGTGTTGACCACATGATCATTAATAGTAGATCAATTGAGAGAGAAGCATGAACACAACTGCATGGTCATAGAGCTTTCTTCCTCACTCTCTAATGCTGAATTTGAAGATGTCAAAGATTGCAAAACTGCAAAGAAGATGTGGGACAAACTGAAGCTTGTACATGGAGGTGATAGAAATGTTCTAAGAGCCAAGGTAGAAAGCCTTAGAGGAAAATTTGATGATCTCAGAATGAAAGAAGGAGAAAAAATCACACAGTACAAAACAAGAATAAAAGTAGTCAATGCTATATGAGGAGTTGGAGGTACACTTGAAGAGGAGACAGTGGTAAGTAAAATCTTAAGAACCTTACTTCCTATATATGCTATTAGAGTTTATGCCATTCAAGAAATGAGAGAAGTAGAAAAATAATATAGTTACTCTTGATAGTTTAATTGGTAGACTGATTTCATTTGAGATGAATAAATTTGATAATAGTGTCTTACCAAACATAGAGTCTGCATTGAAGTCTTCTACAAGAATAACAAAATTAAGTCATAGACACACTCTAGAACAGATAGTGAAAGTGAAAGTGAAGAAGAAGATCTAGATGAAATAGAAGTACTTATGACTAGAAGAATGCAGAGAGGCAAAGGTAAATACATAGGAAAGTTACCACTTGTATGCTTTAATTGTAAAGAGATTGGACACTTTGCTGCAAGATGTCCTAACATAAGAAAAGATGATAGAAATAATTATAGATCTTTTGAGAAGAAATCTGACAAAGGCAACAACAAAGATTACAGAGGTTACCAACAATAAGAAAGAAGAGATACCCAAGACTACAAGGATAAAGGCAAGAAAGCCAGCTACCTAGCTACTTGCAAAGATGAAGATACTGACACCGAACTTGATGAAGACATCGAGATGGTATTTGTCACTGTGAAGGATGATTCAGATGAAGATGAAAGGTATGTAGAAACTGCACTCATATCTAAGGTTAGAAAGAATGACATCTAGATTATAGATAGTGGCTGCACTCACCACATGACCGATGACAAAGAAAAGTTTAACACTTTTGAGTATTATAATGGTGGTACAGTAAGAATGGGTAATGATACACCTTTTCTAGTTGAAGGTAAAGGAACAATAATGTTGAATAACTTGATTAAATGTGAAAATGCTTATTGGGTAAAAGGATTGAATTATAATTTGTTGAGTGTTTCTCAGCTAAATAATTTAGGTCACAGAGTAGCATTTGAGAACAAGAAGGAAAAGAGCTTCAATGAATCAGGAGGATTGATTGGTATCGGTGAATAGACTAAAGGTAACTTATTCTATCTGAATGATACTAACACCACTTGCTTAATGACTAGAAACAAAGACATATGGTTGCAACACAAAAGATTGTGTCATGTGAATTTTGACAACATGATGAAAATAAGCATAAGGAGAAATGTAAGAGGCTTACTGATGATGACAAATCCCAACAACATCATGTGCAAGAACTGTCAAAAATGTAAAATGAAAAAGTCTAGTTTCAAAAGTAAAACCCATACATCTGATGATATTCTAGAATTAGTCCATACTGATCTATGTGGACCAATGAGGACAAAGAGTTATTATGGAGATAGGTATTTTATTCTCTTTGTTGATGATTACTCTAGAATGATGACATTTATGTTTCTAAAAGATAAATCTAAAGAATTCAAGATGTTTAAATGGTATAAGGCCATGGTAGAGAAACAAAGTGGTAAGGATCTGAAATGTTTGAGATCAGATAGAGGAGGAGAATTTATATCAGATGAATTCACTAATTTCTGTAATGATAATGGTATGAAAAGATAGGTTTCTGCACCAAGAAAACCATAAAAAAATGGGATTGCCAAGAGAAGGAATAGATCAATAGTTGATTGTGCTAGAACACTGATGATAGAGAAAGGCATCATCCAAATCTTCTGGAGGGAAGTTGTCAGTACTGTTGTGTACACACTAAACAAAGTACAATTGAAGAAGGACACAAAGAAGACACCTTATGAGCTATGGTATGGTAAAACACCCAATGTAAGTTACTTCAAAGTCTTTGGGAGTCAATGTTATATCTTAAAATATGATAGAAATGGAAAGCTTGATGCCAAAAGTGATGAAGGTATCTTTCTAGGGTATTCCACCAAGAGCAAAGCTTATAAATGTCTTATCAAGGCTTCTAAAAAAATTGTTGAAAGTGAAAATGTAAAGATAGATGAATTTGCAGAAAAGAATGAGCTGGAAAGCACAAAAGAACCAGAGGACTACAACAAGTTTGTATACTATGAAGAACTCAACAATCTTCCCGAGCAACAATTCTTAATTCTAGAATAATAGAATGTTGCAACCGACGGTCAGACAACAATTATTGATGGTCAGGATGATGATCAAAATAATATGCAAGGTGATGAAGAACAAAATGAAGATCAAAATAATGATCAAGCTAATACACAAAGAGTTGTACATGTACTTGCAAGATATGTAAGAAGGAACCATCCAAAGATATAGATCATAGGAGATAAGAAAGATGGTACAAGAATAAGAAGTAAGTCTTTAAACTCAAATTGTTTAATTTGTGAGTTTGAGCCAAAATCTGCCAATGCTGCACTTGATAATGAAGAATGGATAAGTGCTATGAATGATGAGATTGAGAATATTGAGAAGAACAAGAAATGGTCACTTGTGGTAAGACCAAATGACAAGAATGTCATCGGTACAAAATGAATATTCAGGAATAAGCTGAAAGAGAATGGAGAAGTCATAAGAAACAAAGAAAGACTAGTATGTAAGGGGTATGCACAAGAGGAAGGTATAGACTATGGAGAGACCTTTGCAGCCATTGCTAGGATAGAAGGTGTAAGAATACTACTTTCTTATGTTGCATTCAAAGGATTCAAGGTATACCAGATGGATGTCAAACCAACATTTCTAAATGGAATACTTGAAGAAGAGGTATGCATTGAGCAACCATAAGGGTTTGTCGATCCAGACAAGAGAAACATGGTATGTAGACTTCACAAAGCCTTGTATGGATTAAAACAAGCTCCTAGAGCCTGGTATGAATGAATTCATTCCTATCTTATAAGTATTGGATTTGTAAGGACTGGTGAAAATAGTAATATTTATTTAAAGGAAGATACTGATGCTAACACTTTGATTGTTGAAATATTTGTTGATGACATCATATTTGGAGGAAATGATATGCTATGTAAATGATTTTCTAATGAGATGAGCAAAGAGTTTGAGATGTCTATGTTTGGAGAGATCAAGTTCTTTCTTAGTTTATAGATCATTCAACAAAGTGAAGGTATTTTCATTACATAGTCCAAATACATTAAAGAGGTCCTAAAAATATTCAAGATGGAAGATTCAAAACTAGTTGGAACACCGATGGCTACTGGATGTAAGTTGATAAAGGAGGACAAGACAACAGAGGTAAATCAAACTTTGTATAGATCAATGATTGGAAAACTCATGTATGTTGTACACACTAGACCAGATATTGCATATGCAGTAGGAATTGTTGCCAGATTTTCTGCTAACCCCAAAGAATTACATATGACTGCTATGAAAAGAATTCTAAGATATCTGAAGAATACCGAGGAGTATGGATTATGGTATAGAAGAGAAGGAAAATTTGAACTTAAGGTGTTTACCGACGCTGATTGGGCTAGAAATCTTGATGACTGCAAGAGCACAACTAGAGGAGAATTCTTTATGGGTGACAGACTTGTAACATGGATTAGAAAGAAGAAAGGATGCATCTCTCAGTCTACTACAGAAGTAGAGTATGTTGCTATTTCTGCAAATTGCTCAAATATTGCATGGATCAAACAGTTACTGGAAGGTATGCATACGAAGATCTTAGAACCAGTGATTATCTATTGTGATAAAACAGTGTAATAAACATTTTGAATAATCTAGTCATGCATTCCAAGACTAAACACATTGCCATCAAGTATCATTATTTGAGAGAACAAGTGTAAGAAAAGGAAGTGACACTTTAGTATGTGCAATCCAAAGAACAATTAGCTGATATCTTCACCAAGCCATTTCCCAAGGATACATTTGAGTACTTGAGAAAGAGACTAGGGGTCAAACCCTTGTCTACTAGTCAGTAAAATGACTGAAGGCTGCATCAGCCTAAATATTATCAGAATGTCATTAATGTTGCTGCAAGGAAAAATATGAACTTCAAAGCTACATCTACATACAGACAGGTATATATCACAACTGAGCACCAGAGAATATTGTTGTATTGTTGATGGATAAGGGAAATTCAAGGAATATATTATGGATAGGAGAAAAATGATTGTTTGACATAAATGTCAGATTTTTGTAAAATATTTGTTTGGCATTGTTGTCAAAGGGAGAGAAATTATCCATATTATCACATCTTTTTGGAAAGAGAGAAAGATTATCCATTATCACATTACTCTAACAAGGAGAGATTATATCCTTAGGGAGAGAAATTGTATGGAAAGATTATACAAAGGGAGAGTTGCTGACAAGAGAAAAAGACATCAAAAGAGAAGAAAAATCAAGGGAGAAAAATTGACACAAGGAGAGGACACAACACATCAGAAAATAGAGAGCTGCAAGAATCAAATCTACGCTAAAACAAAACTTACCGATGGTCAGACATTTATCAGTTATAAGAAAAAAAAGATTGGTAGTTTGATGGATCTCAACTATTGTATTTGATATTGTATTAGAAATAGTATAGTGTGATAATATAGCATGTTGTCATCAATGCAAAAGGGAGAGATTGATGACATGTAACTGATTGAATGTTTGATAATATTAAGTTGAAGATAATGCAAGGCATTAAATTAGTTAATGTATTGTATTGTCATTGATGTCAACTTAATATCATATGTACGGTCATGTACATAATGCCAAAGACTTTAGAGAATCAATGGAACAAAGGTTATTCTTTCAGCAGTGCATAAAATTCAAGTATTCACTTAGTGACAAACAACACCGACGGTCAGAGAAAAGAAGAACAGTCACAGTGATACCCGACGAGCTAAAGTATAGTGTTTCCCAACGAAGAAAAACCATAGGATGCCCGACGAGCAAAGTCAGAAGGTTTCCCAATGAGTAAAATTCCAATGATGCCCAATGGATGGAGATCACAAAGATAACTGGAGTCTCACCGATGGAACTGTTAGTTGTCATCGACAACTAACTACATAGGTGACTGACGAAACATAGAGTTTAGAAAATGACAAAATATCTAGCTGGCAAGAGCTAAAGATAGACTTAATTGGTTATTTTCTTTGTTTTATTCGACCAGAGTTAAGTGAATGATTTAAAGATTATTTGTACAGTTTCCAAGAAGATAATTATGAGACAAATTAGGAGTTATGCTTTAAATCTAATTGGCTGGATTGTTTTTCACGCAAAGAATCAAGAATCAAGAAACAGTAAATATCATGTCTATATAAGAGACACACTTAATTAATTTATGAATGAGATTAAGGGGAGTGAATAGAAAGAGGATGCTAAAGAGAAACTGATGAAGGATAAATTCATACAGTTCTGATCAATCAAGCTAAAGGAGAGCTAAGGAATTCTGCAGACACCGACGAACAGTGAGCACAACATCACAGAGAAGAAAGTGTGGAGCACAAAGAATTGAATTCATACATTGATCAGAGAGGTAATGTACTTAAATATATCTAAAAATCTGCAATTCAAAGTTGCAATATGAATAGGTCATAGTGTTTTAGTTTAACCATTGAAGCATCAAGTCTCTTAATTGAGTAGGACTTAACAATATTCTATATATTGAGGTACATCCCAAGGAGTGCCAAAAAGGTTGATTCATGAAAGTAGCATTGGACTTGCCTGATACCTATTGATAGTCTAAAAAGGAGGCTGATTCAAGGATGGTAGCAATAGATGCCCAATACTAAGTGACAACCTCTATGTATAAAATCCTCTAACAAGGTCGCACTTAACAATGTGTTGGTAACCTTTAATAGGGTTGGCTCCTAATAGGGCTCACTTTAGAAGAGTGAAAATTTGGGGTACCGGTCTAAGTGGTTTTTCCCCTAACAGGGTTTCCATGTTAAAAATTCATGTGCTACGTGTGTATGATTCATTTCTTTATTTTTTTGTATCTGACATAGTTAACACTGGATTGATCAGTATACTCTTCTTATTTACTAAGTTTCGGTAAATAGTTATATTACTTATCGGTAATCAAGAAAGAATAAGGATTGACAGAGAACACTGAAAGACAGTTAAATCATTATAAGTATTTCATGGCATGCATCTTGTAGGGACATAATAATCTGAGGTTTATTGATTGGTGGTTAAGTTTGAAGGATAAATTTTTGAGGCCACTGATTCACCCCCCCTCTCAGTTATTACTAACAATTAAACCCTTTTCTTTAAAATAATTATATCTTTATATGCAGGAAATTATCAAGAAGCACAAACTTATGAAGTTGGAGAAGGGTCATTGCAAGGTGAACAAGCCCAACCTTTAAAAGCTAGAGAAGGGTCATCTCAAGGTGAACAAGCCCAACCTTTAGAAGTTGGAGAAGTGGTGTAGGAGCACCCTAATGTTTTTAATAAGATCTTGAGACATTTTGGCTTGTAGGTTTGTTTGGCCAACCATCCATGATTAAGGACTAATATATAAAGTTCCTAGTGTGTTTTGAGGTGTGATTAGAGTTATGAAAGATTAGGGTTTGTGTGTTGTTAGGTCTAGTTGATTCTAAAGGTCTAGAACCTAGAAGTCAACTCAAAATTCAAAGGGTTGACCGAAGTCCCAAAGTGGGAAAATTTTTAAGTTTTAATGTTATCTAGTTATTTGAGGTCAATTGGTAAGGTTTGGAACCAATTAGGACTCTCAAAATGGGAAAATTGTCATTTTGACAAAAAGTTGTCAAAGTTGTCATGGCAACTTTTAAAGTTGTCATGACAACATTTCATAGTTTTTAGGAATCAACTCTTATGGTGCCCAAATCCTAACCAGAGGGTCTAGATGGGTGGGATAGGAGTATATAAGTTGATTTCAACTCTAATTTGACAATTAGATTTAAATTTGTACGAACTGGTGTTTGGGAAGAAGCAATTTACAGTGTAACACCACTTTATTGGATTGAATGGATTGAATTAATGAATGGATAGTGTTTGAAATATAGTTCCTAAGATCTTTGTGGTAATATTTTAGTATATTGTACTTTCTGGTTAAGTTTTGTTTAAAATATTTCATTTTGTAAGTTCACTGGCCAGTTTTGGTCCAGTTATGTAAAGAATGGGTTTCTTTGGTGTTCCCATGGTTCAAACTCCATGAACACTTGGAATCCATTAGATCCTTGTATATAGTTTGTACATATGTCTTTTGGAGTGTGTGTGTGTTAGGGAATCTTGATAACAATCAAGCCCTAGGCGAGTACTAGCTATTCTGGCTAGGGTGATTGAGCAGTGCAGCAACAATGGAGGTTGCAAGTTTATTGGTATGTGCCAGTTAGTGATAGTGGAGTGTAGGGGCATGAGGTGCAGAACTTTTGATGGAAGGAGGAGTTCTGATGAGCTCATTAGATCAGTGGAAGAAGATCAAGAAACCAAACCAGTCTTCATGCCCTAGAAACCCTTATTTTTAGGGGTTTGGTAGAAGTCCAATGTACAGACACAGTTGAGCCCAAAGACTTAGAAATTTTGAAAGGGGAAGAAAAACCCACAAAGAATATGAACTTGGTTTCTAGGGTTGTTAAGGGGTTTTAGGATGAAAATCCCATTTTCAGTGATTAGGAGGGCTAATAGGCCTAAAAAGGCTACAAGGCCTAAAAGACTTGATTTTTGAACTCAATTGGAAAATGGGAGCAAGATTCACAAAATTAAATCCATAGAGGTTGCATTAGACCTAAGAGGAGTTGGTAAAACAATCCGTGAGTAGTTGACCCCATTTGGAGTGGAAGGAGGCTAGTGAAGCCATGGATGCAAGAAAGCTATGGAGGAGAGAATAGAGAGGAGTTTGAAGTTGGTGGGAAGTTCCTAGGGATTTAGGGGATTAGGAAAGAATCCTCTAGTTAGACTAGAGAAAGAGACCCTAAGAAAGACCAAGTGAAGGTCTTGGAAAGAGAAATAAGGATCTAGGAGAGGAGCTCCCCACCAAATTAGTATCAAACCCATTGAAAGGCTTGGGAATGGAATTAGTGCATGACAAAGTGGAGTGAATCCATAGGTGAGAACATCATGGTGACCAATACAAAGTTGGCCAAGGATTTGTTAGAGAAACAAATCAAGAATAAGCTTCTTGAAGAAGAAATGGAGGAAATGAAGATTAAGATGGTAGAGGTTGTGTTAGCATTTTTTCTTGCAACACTTACCTAATGATGAAAGTATACCTTGTATACTTGAATGCAACCTCTTTTAGGCAAGAGAAAGGCTAATTGCTAAGGATTGGATAATATCCTTCTTCATTTTTGAGCTCCACAGACTCAAGTAGGTTTTACCTTTTAAAGATTACTGATATCTCAGTCTATTTATTTGGTGGATTGTTTCATTCACTGGTTATGCACCTAAAACCTCACTATAACAACTTATAGAACACTTTAGAGATTGCAATGATTAGTTTGAAACAGAGTACTATAAGCCAGGCTATGGTTTTGAGAACATACACCAATGAGACAAGGATTTGCATCCTTCTTCCTTTTGATTTCAAGAGGGATAACCTAATGATTCACTCTCCAAGGAATCAACAAAGTGGACACTGTCTTGCTGACATAAGTCCTTAATGAGTTCAGCTGATTTGTTCTAAAAACTAGATGAAATTGATTAATTTGTGTATGACTGAATGGAGAAAACACTTGCTCAGCAAACTCTACATCAGTGCCTATTCCTTGGGCAAAGAGTCAATGAAAACATATGTCAACAATAAGAAACTAATGCAATACTAAAGAATGCCTTACAGAATTCATACAATTCAGACTGGATGCCTTACAAACAATCTACTCAACTCAATACTTCTTCATCAGATCTTCACAGCTATGTCCTGCTCTCTAAAATCATTTACAAAATTTAACTCTCTCCTTGAGAAAGACTCACAAATGATTAGACACACTACGTTGTAGTGGGTATATTTCAGATGCCTTACAAATTAACTATACTAGAGCATAAACCATAGTTAAAAGAGACAAGACAACAATGAGTAGGAACTACACTGTATTCTCATTAATCCAAGTTGTTTCCAGATATCCAGACAATAAACACAAGAAGTAAACATGAAAGGAAGTAAGCTTTACAAATAAAATCTTAAAACCAAATGGTAACTTGTACTGAACCAGATAAATATAGGAACAAGAACTAGACCAGGAACCTCCATAGGAACCAGAAATAGGAACTTGAAATCAGAAACCCTCTAAAAAAAAAGAGAAGAGAATAAATAAGAAGAGAAGAAACCCTAATCTTCCTAAGCAATTGACACCTGTCTCTCCTCAAATCTGATCATTTACTCATCTTTCCAAGTCTTCAAAATATCTGATATATCTTTAATAACTGACTCCATCTGTTTGAGAAAATATCTGATTTTATCTTCATGATAGGTCTTTCAGTCTTCCACTGAAAAGTCTATCAAATCTGATCTCATTTACAAAATATCATTAAAATATGAGAAAATATCTTCTCAATATACCTCCCGAAAAGTTCTAACAAATCTGATTTTGCAATAAAATATATGAGCATTTTATCTTGTCCCCTTGTGCAAATCTGAAATTGTTTACCCCTTCAAAATCTGACCCTTCTTCCATCTCTGAAAAATCTGATTATCCCTTGTTTTGAAACATTCTCCCAGAATGCAACTCTTAACATTTGACATGAAAAACCTTTGCATATATTTAAATTCTTTTGAAAACTTTATTTTCTGCACTATAAGCCTAGAAACCACTAGATTTTGACATGTGTCACATGCTAATTCGCTGTCATAAACTGGTCTTTAACTGTGCCTTTAACCCCGGTTAGCCTTCTTCCTTTGTCTCTAAATCTCTGAGTATTTTTTCTAACCACAGTTGAATCTAGCGACCATGCGACCAACCTTAATTTCTAAGTCACAAGAAAATTTTACCTCATCCGTCAACCCTAGATGACCTCGTGACTGACATCAGGTGGCTAACTCCATCTGGCGACCACGTGACCAACGACCATCTCGATGTCGCAGCAGTCATCTCTGCCACTTGGCTACTTCAGGACTAACCGCTAGTGGTTAGTCACCAAGTCTTGGTGGTTATCACCTTGGGTGGCTAACATCTCACGACTAGGTGACTAACCTCTAGCGGTCAGTCACCAAGTCTCAGAATCCTGGCGGTCTATTGTAATTTGTCTCCCGACTGAGCAACTGGAACCTTCTCGCGACCATGCAACCAATGCCAAGTGTCCATTTTCATCAAAATTTGTTTAATTTCATTTTAAGGCATGGAAACCAAGGCGGTCAGATGACTAGACATGCGCGGATAACCTCCTCATCTTTCTTCAAATTACTATGTTTTTTTTTTGCATATAAACATTTCAGAATTCCATTGTAGGAAGAATGTGGGATAATGGATCTCATGGTTTGAAAGCCATTTTCAAAATTCATCTTAAAATGTAGTGGTTTGTCCATAGTTCCATTCCTCTAGCCCTTAAAGACCCACCAAGAGCCTCTGGGCTCTCTTGCTTACCTTTAAAGAAAGCATTTTGGTATATAAAGACCGAAAATAGCCACCACAGAGCAAATGTGGGATAAAAGAAATTCATTGTTTTTCATTTTCCTGGGAACTTGCTGCATAAACTGCTCATTAATGGCTTCAAATCTCTGAAAATGGAGACCATGAATGTGTTCCATGGGTCAAAATGCCCCTCCATATGGATTTAAATCTGTATATTTTACTTTAAAACCTTTCAAAAACCTCAAATTACTTCACCAAAATCCATCGCAGTTTGCTGGAAATACTTCTTTGCAATGTAGTTTTTGATTTTAAAGTTTTAAAATCTGCAATCTCGCTCCATTTACTACTATTGCACAGGATATAATGCAATGAAGAATGCACTTCTATAATTAAAAACATTTAAAACAGTGGCCCTCCATTGTGCTGTGCATATTCATCTCACTATACCAGTTTATAATGAAAACATTGTCTAAAAACCCCAATGCATTCTCTGATTTAAATGCTTTGAAATAACAAATTTCTACCTTTCCAAACTGGGCACAGGCTATTCACAAAATGATGTGCATTTTTTGAATGTTTTTTGGAACACAAAACATCCCCCAATATACTACGTAGCCTGCTGTAGTTTTTCTTTGTTTAAAAACAATAAAAACTTCCCCTGTCTGGACAACACACTATGCATTCGATATCTTTCAACTTTAAAATATCTATCACATTACTTTGCGCAGACATGGCTGGGAACTTGGCTTTACACCTGTCGCTTGCAATGTTTGAGAGTGTTAAACTCATTACAACCTCCATTTTCCATCTATACTCGCATGAGCTTCCATCTCTTGGCTGTAGATTCCAATATTATCTATGCGCTGGCTGTTTGAGTTTATGTCTTCATTGTATGCACATACTTTGGGTGTATTAAAATTCTTTGTAATATTAAAACATGAAACTATCATTCTCTTTCAAAAATGCTACGCAGCCCCTCCTTACTTTGGTGAATAATGCTGGCAATGGTTGCAGAATTTGGCTTTACATCAGCCAATTACATTAGCTTGAAATTTTCTACAGCATCTAAACCTCCATCATTTTTCTTTTATTGGAATGCATAATTATAAGTAGAGATCTTACACACCACACCCTAAGTGAACTTAAATTGCAAGAGAAAACATAGTCGGGTGGTAGAGAAATCACTAGAAGAACATCAACCCATGTCAATCCCACATTTGCAGCTCCATATCCTCTTCCATCTTTAAATTTTGCCTTGGCGACTATACCATCCATTGGAAATTGACATGAAGTTTAGAAATAAAAAAGGCTTATTTGTGTAGATGATAACCCAATTAGAACCCTAGGAGGAATGTTCCTTATCATAATGTAGTAATTGGAAAGTGCAACTGGCATTAAAATATAACTCTGACATGTGGACAATCCGACAGAATGTTGAACGGTAGATGACATTGATTGTTTCTTTGCATCACTTGAAAAACCTCTTGCAATGTTGCCTATTGTCCATACTTTAAATTTTGAACATTAAATACAAACCGGTGACCTTTATAATCATTTTGACACTTATGCAGTTTGACCACATTAATGGTAATTAGCCTTTGGGGCTGCCTTTAAAAATTCACTGAAACAAGTAAACATACTCTGGCATTTGGAAAAATGATTCATTGAT
>MU226856.1:757071-775480 GCA_018584345.1 Thuja plicata | reverse complement strand
TGCAATAAAATATATGAGCATTTTATCTTGTCCCCTTGTGCAAATCTGAAATTGTTTACCCCTTCAAAATCTGACCCTTCTTCCATCTCTGAAAAATCTGATTATCCCTTGTTTTGAAACATTCTCCTGGAATGCAACTCTTAACATTTGACATGAAAAACCTTTGCACATATTTAAATTCTTTTGAAAACTTTATTTTCTGCACTATAAGCCTAGAAACCACCAGATTTTGACATGTGTCACATGCTGATTCACTATCATAAACTAGTCTTTGACTGTGCCTTTAACCCTGGTTAGCCTTCTTCCTTTGTCTCTAAGTCTCTGAGTATTTTCGCTAACCACAGTTGAATCTAGCAACCATGTGACCAACCTTAATTTCTAAGTCGCGAGAAAATTTTACCTCATCTGTCAACCCTGGGCGACCTCGTGACCAACATCCGGTGGCTAACTCCATCTGGCGACCACGCGACCAGCGACCATCTCCATTTCACAACAGTCATCTCTGGCACTTGGCTACTTCGTGACTAACCGCTAGCGGTTAGTCACCAAGTCTTGGTGGTTATCTCCTTGGGGGGTTAACATCTTGTGACTGGAGGACTAACCGCTAGCGGTCAGTCGCCAAGTCTCAGAATCCTGGCGGTCTATTGCAATTTGTCTCCCAACTAAGCGACTGGAACCTTCTCTCGACCATGCGACCAACACCAAGTGTCCATTTTCGTCAAAATTTGTTTACCTTCATTTTTGGGCATGAAAACCGAGGTGGTCAAATGAATAGGTGCGCGTGGATAACCTCCTCATCTTTCTTCAAATTACTATGTTTGTGTTTTTGCATATAAACATTTCAGAATTCCATTGTAGGAAGAATGTGGGATAATGGATCTCATGGTTTTAAAGCCATTTTTGAAATTCATCTTAAAATGTAGTGGTTTGGCCATAGTTCCATTCCTCCAGCCCTTAAAGACCTACCAAGAGCCTTTGGGCTCTCTTATTTACCTTTAAAGAAAGCATTTTGGTATATAAAGACCAAAAATAGCCACCACAGAGCAAATGTGGGATAAAAGAAATTCATTGTTTTTCATTTTCCTGGGAACTTGCTGCATAAATTGCTCATTAATGGATTCAAATCTCTAAAAATGGAGACCATGAACATGTTCCATGAGTCAAAATGCCCCTCCCTATGGATTTAAATTTGCAGATTTTACTTAAAAACCTTTCAAAAACCTCAAATTACTTCACCAAAATCCATCGCAGTTTGCTGGAAATACTTCTTTGCAATGTAGTTTTTGATTTTAAAGTTTTAAAATCTGCAATCTCCCTCCATTTACTACTGTTTCATAGGATATAATTCAATGAAGAATGCACTTCTATAATTAAAAACATTTAAAACAGTGGCCCTCCATTGTGCTGTGCATATTCATCTCACTATACCAGTTTATAATGAAAACATTGTCCAAAAACCCCAATGCATTCTCTGATTTAAATTTTTTCAAATAACAGTCTTCTACCTTTCCAAACTGGGCATAGGCTATTCACAAAATTATGTGCATTGCTTGAATTTTTTTTGGAACACAAAACATCCCCCAATATACTACGCAGCCTGCTGTAGTTTTTCTTTGTTTAAAAATAATAAAAACTTCCCCTGTCTGGACAACACACTATGCATTCGATATCTTTCAACTTTAAATTACTATCACATTACTCTGCACAGACATGGCTAGGAACTTGGCTTCACACCTGTCACTTGCAATGTTTGAGAGTGTTAAACTCATTACAACCTCCATTTTCCATCTATACTGGCATGAGCTTCCATCTCTTGGCTGTAGATTCCAATATTATCTATGCGCTAGCTGTTTGAGTTTATGTCTTCATTGTATGCGCATGCTTTGGGTGTATTTAAAGTATTTGTAATATGAAAACATGAAACTATCATTCTCTTTCAAAAATGCTACGCAACCCTTCCTTACTTTGGTGAATAATGCTGGCAATGGTTGCGGAATTTGGCTTTACATCAGCCAATTACATTAGCTTGAAATTTTCTACAGCATCTAAACCTCCATCATTTTTATTTTATTGGAATGCATACTTATAAGTAGAGATCTTACACACCACACCCTAAGTGAACTTAAATTACAAGAGAAATCATAGTCGGGTGGTAGAGAAATCACTGGAAGAACATCAACCCATGTCAATCCCATATTTGAAGCTCCGTATCCACTTCCATCTTTAAATTTTACCTTGGCGACTATACCATCCATTGGAAATTGACATGAAGTTTAGAAATAAAAAAGGATTATTTGTGTAGATGATAACCCAATTAGAACCCCAGGAGGAATGTTCCTTATCATAATGTAGTAATTGGAAAGTGCAACTGGCATTAAAATATAACTTTGACATGTGGACAATCCGACAGAATGTTGAACGGTAGATGACATTGATTGTTTCTTTGTATCACTTGAAAACCCTCTTGCAATGTTGTCTCTTGTCCATACTTTAAATTTCAAACATCAAATACAAACCGGTGGCCTTTATAATCATTTTGACACTTATGCAGTTTGACCACATTAATGGTAACTAGCCTTTGGGGCTGCCTTTAAAAATTCACTGAAACAAGTAAACATACTCTGGCATTTGGAAAAATGATTCAATGATGACCATTGAATACATATGTAGAAGGACTTCACCAGATTCGTCTTCAGGCACTAGATATAATAGTGCAAACTTAGCCTTCCAGAAAACTACATAGGTACAAATGCAGAAACAACATAAATCCCTTTCAGATTGACCCTTGCAAAAACATTGAAACAAGCTCTGAAATTTCACCATTAGGTCACATAGTACATTCATATGCAATGAGGATGTTCCCACAATCAGACCCTAAAAATATCTTTCAGATAGAAGGATATCACTTATGTAAAATGGCCATTCTGAAAACTTAACTCTTTTCCGCACTACAAACTGAACAAACTGCCTCTGAAACTGCATTCATAGGGTCATCAAAAAGATCTTTGAGAAACTCAACCTCTGGAGCCTGATTGAATGTAACATGTAGAACATGACCCCTCAATTAACTTATTCTGAAAGAAAACAGTTCAACTGATACCAATCTGCAAAGATAGCACCCTAAACACTTTCTGAACCAAAGCACAATAGATATGTAGAAATTGGGTTTGGAATCGGCAAAGAAAAGTGATCTACCGGATTAGTCAAAGTCTGGGAATCTTTAGATGAGTTCATTCCTAGGTCTAAAATGTAGATACACATTCAATTATGCTTGACCTCGAACCGGGTGGAAACAGGGAAACCACAAAGTATGCCACTTAATTATGAATTCTGCATTTTCAGAGAAACTTCATTAAATTGGAAACGGAAAGGCTCTGGCAAAGTGGATAAATTGATTGGCAAGAATCTATAATTCCTCAAATAGGTACACTCCTATGTTTAAAATATGAGGGACAACTCAATTATCCAAAATTTTCACCTAGGCATAGATTTTCAAGACCTCAAAGTGGACAACTTAGCAATTCTGCACTTGAAAACACAGGAAATCAGAAATATTCACTAATGTAATTGCTTTAAAAAACTTGTCATCTGATTTCATAGGGATCTAAAAACTGGCAATATTGGAGTGTGTAACCACTGGAACATAGTACAGAAGGTACTTTCTCAATTGAATCAACTGGTCAAAATTTATAATGTGTCAAACTGGGCTATTCAGATTTCTAGGCAGAATAGAAATGCAAACAGTTCTGAGTGACCAACTTTGGGAAGTATTAAAACCTATCAAATGGATTGATAATGACCTAAAATTTAAATCATAAGCTCTCTGATATGTGTGTAAGACATTCCCAAAGTGGGAAACTACGAAACTCAACAGGGTGAAAGATATTTAGAAACAAAGTAGGCCCCGGACAACAAAATGACACTTTAGCAATATGCAGAATTAGGTGATCACCTCAAAATGACTACTCCCTAAACATGTCAGATTCAAAATTTAGGAGATGGGACCCACTGCATATATCAAATGAAAGGCATTGAAGCCTTTTCCCAATCCGTACCACATGAAAATCATCCGGGCACCTTTTCAAGCATTCTAATTAAGGCTTCTCACACAAAATTTCAAGGGTATTCACTTTGCTTATCTGAAAAATTCAACATGGTCACTCCAAATTTGTTCCAAATTTAGGAGTACCAATAGGTTGCAGAGATAGCCAACAAGTTGAGAGAAGAAATGTATGAGGATAGATAAAGGAAAGAAACTAGTAGAAGAAGAAGTAGAACCAGAGCCTTATCCTATTCTACCTGAGGAACCATTCCTCAAAGCACTGAAGGCATTGAGTGGGAAGTCTCTAGAAGGAATACCGTTATTCTCTGGTAAGATGGACACTAAAATGGTTATGTAATGGATTGAAGGGATGGAGAATCACTTCGAGTGTGATGGAATTACAGAAGCACAAAAGGTGAAGATAGCAAAATCAAGGCTAAGAGGGAAAGCACTTACATGGTGGAAGTTCTTGTAGGAAGAAAGAGGGCAAGAAGCCCATATCAAATTGGAATACAATGGTTATAAAGGTGAAGGAGAATTACCTTCAAGAAGAATATGACATTCAACTGCATAAGAAGAGGTAGAACCTTAGGCAAAAAGACCTAGATGTGCCAGCCTATACCGAGGATCTTCAAAAACTTTGTCTTAGATCAAGAATCCAGGAGATAGAGAGCATCAAAGTTGCAAGATACCTTGATGGATTAAGGTAGAATATTTAGGAAGAACTTAGTCTCTTTGCCCTGACTTCCATTCATAGCTGTTTTCAAATGGCTTTGAAAGTGGAAGGGAAACTCAAAAAGAAACAAGATTCTAGTTCTAGAAATAGAGGAAGGGGTAGAGATAACAAAGGTGGCTATAGAGGAGGTTCAAGTGGAAGAGACAGTGACATTAGAGGACAAAGTGACTCTAGATATTCAGAGCAAGGATAAGAAATAAGCAGTAGGTGTGGATACAATAACCGAGGAAGAAACTCTTATAACAATGGTAGAGGAAGATCAGGAGGTTTTTGGAGAAGTTCTCACTTTTCTTCCATGAAATGTTACAATTGTGGACAGATGGGGCATCCTTCATATAGGTGTCCGGATAAACCAACATCCTCATAAGGCGAGAAGAAGATAGCCTATGTATAAGAAGAATATTTCTCTAAATAATCAGATGTGAGTCTAGATTTAGAGAAAGGAGAACACCTCATGTTGAGAAGGATCCTAATCAAGACACCCACCAAAGATGAGCACAAGCAGAGGAGGGCTCTTTTTAGAGTGAAGTGAAAGATATTGGGGAAAGTGTGCAAGGTTATCATTGATTAAGGCTCAAAAGATAATGTCATATCTAAGGAGGTAGTAGAGAAGTTGAAACTCACCAAAATCCCACATGTGTGTCCCTATAAAGTTACATGGTTGAATACGGGTCAAAACATCTTGGTGAATGAAAAAGTGTGGGTAGAATTTTCCATTGGGAAGTATCAAGATAGGATACTATGTGATGTATTTCCAATGGATTATTTCCATCTGTTTCTTGGCAGACTATGGAAGTATGAAAGAGAAGCTGTCCATAATGGGAAGGATAACAAGTACACCTTCAAGAAAAATGGGGTAACTTTCAGAATCTAGTCTTTGATAGAAGAGGACATAGTGTAGAAGATAGAATCTAGTGCCATGTTGATGAATGGAAAATAATTCCTAAGGAATATGAAAGATGAAGAAGTTGGCTATGCAATCTTGTTAAAGCCAAAGGAGGAGGAGACTCATAACCAAGAACCTATGCCAAAAGAGGTGAGAGAACTATTTGATCAATTAAAAGACATAATTTGTGAGGGTACACCAGCTTCACTACCACCAAAGAGGGAGATAAGTCATCAAATTGACTTCATACCATGAGCATCCTTTCCAAACAAAGCTGCATACAAGATGACACCAGAGAAAAAAAAGTAGATAGCCAGGCAGGTGCAAGAGTTGTTTGATCAAGGATTGATTAGGAAAAGCATCAACTCTTATGCTGTCTGAGTGGTGTTGGCTCCTAAGAAGGGAGGTAAGTGGAGGATGTGTACTGATTCTAGGGAAATAGATAGGATAACTATCAGGTATAGATTTCCAATTCATAGAATAGAAGACTTGATGGATTGCTTAGGGGGTGCTAAGTACTTCTCTAAAATTGATTTAAAGAGTGGGTACTATCAAATTAGGATGAAAGAGGGTGATGAGTGGAAGTTTTCATTTAAGACTATAGAGGGGTTGTATGAATGGTTAGTTATGCCGTTTGGGCTTACAATTGTACCAATCACCTTTATGAGGGTAATGAATCAAGTCTTGAAGGACTATATAAGAGTTTTTTTAGTTGTCTATTTAGATGAAATCCTCATATTCAGTAAAACCAAAGAGGATCATATGAAGCACTTGGAATTAGTGTTGAAGAAGTTTCAGGAGGAGAAACTCACAATAAACCTTGAGAAGAGTGAGTTCATGAAGGAAGAGTTATTCTACCTTGGCTTTGTAGTTTCCAAGGGTGATTTGAAAATGGATAAAGAGAAAGTAGAGGCTATATGGAACTATCCTACTCCTAAGACAATGAAATAAGTTAGAAGCTTCCATGGGTTAGCCTAATTCTATAGGAAGTTCATTAGGAGATTGAGTGAGATTTGTGCTCCAGCCCTAGAGACTATAAAAGGAGGATTGAAAAAAAAGTTTGTGTGGACCAAGGAAGCTAATGAGGGGTTTGAGAGGTTGAAGAAGGAAGTGGCTACTCAGCCTATATTGTTGTTACCTAGTTTTGAAAAACCATTCATTGCTGAGTGTGATGCAAGCAGCATTGCAGTAGGAGTTGTCCTAAGCCAAGAAGGTAGGCATGCGGTCTTTTTCAGTGAAAGACTAAATGAGGTTAAGTATAGGTACTCTTCCTATGACTTGGAGCTATATTCTCTTGTGAAAGCCTTAAAGAAGTGGAGATATTATCTATTTCTGAAATATTTTTTTGTCTTTACAAAAAACCAAGCATTGAGTTACATAAACACTCAAGACAAGCTTAGCTTGAGGGACATAAAGTGGATGGAGTTCCTACAGTCATATACCTTCACTATAAAACATAAGAAGGGGGTGAAAAACAAAGTTGCAGATGCCCTTAGTAGGGGACTACTTACCATCCAACAGATTTAGTTGCAAAGTATAGGAGTGGAAGGTTTTAAGGACCTATATGAGGGAGATACAGATTTCTTAGAGATATATAAGGTGTGTTAGAATTTGGAGAATCACTTTCATAGTGATTTTGTAGAGTATAAATTGAAGAATGGGTTGCTATTCAAAGCAAGAAAATTTGTGTTCCAAAAGGCTCAATGAGGGAGAGCCTCATATAGGAAAAACATAATGGAAGCCTAAGTGGACACTTTGGAATAAATAAGACATTGGACCTAGGGGAAAGGTTCTATTGGTAGCCAAAGATGTAGAAGGAAGTGAGAAGATATGTGGAGCAGTGTGGCATATGTTAGAAGGCTAAAGGAACTTAATCAAATGCAGGACTTTACCAGCCATTACCCATCCCAAGTAGACCTTGGGAGTGCATAATTATGGACTTCATAGTGGGGTTACCTAGGACTCCAACTGGGTTAGATAGTGTATTTGTAGTGGTAGATAGGTTTAGTAAAATGAGCCACTTCATACCATGCGAAACAACACATGATGCCAGCCATATTGCCTACTTGTTTTTCAAATAAGTAGTGAGGATTCATGGCCTACCAATGAGCATTGTTGCAGACATAGATGTGAAGTTCATGGGTCACTTTTGGAAAACCCTATGGAAGAGACTAGGCACAAATTTGTCTCATGGATCTACCTATCATCCTCAAATGGATGGGAAGACTGAAGTAATCAACATAGTTCTTGGGAACTTACTTAGATGTATGACAAAGGAATATGGACAAGGATGGGAGCAAGTTATTCCACAGGCAGAATTTTCCTATAATGATAGCACAAATAGGACTACATGCAAAAGTCCATTTGAGATTGTGTATGGGGCACATCCAAGGGGTGTGATGGAGCTTATAGACCTCAAAGGATATGAGGGAGTTAGTGGACATGCTGATGATTTCACACAATCAATGAAGGAAGTTCATGAACAAGTCAAAAGACCTTAATGGAGGCCAATCAAAAGTTGAAGGCAAAAAGAGATGAGGGAAGAAGATATTTGTAGTTTGAAGTGGGAGAGTTAGTAATGGTGTTCCTAAAAAAGGAAAGACTAAAAAAGGTGATACCTAGTAAACTACAGATGAAAAGAATTGGAACTTGCAAGATATTGGCTAAGTATGGGCCTAATTCTTATAAGGTGGAGTTGCCCAAGGAGATGTAAATTTCTCCAATCTTCAATGTGAAAGATCTGATCAAGTATAAGGGGATAGAGATGGATGAGTTGAAATATAGTACAAAGGTGCATAAGGACATGGGAGGTTTCAAGACTCTGGAACAAGTCAAGCCACAAGTGGAGAAGATATTGGATTCAAGGGTGAAGAAGAAGACAAGACACAAAGTCTATATGGAGCATCTAGTGAAGTGGAGACAAGAACCAAAGTCTAAAGCCACTTGGATAGATGAGAGTGACTTCAAGAAGCATGGAATCAGTGAGGAGTTCCTGACACCATAGGTACCTTGACTTTCTTGTTGCAGGGGGAAGATGGTGCAAGAGCACCTAAGGTCTTTAATAAGATCTTGAGACATTTTGGCTTGTAGGTTGGTTTGGAAAACCATCCATGAATAAGGAATAATCAATAAATTCCCTAGTGTGTTTTGAGGTGTGATTATCTGTAAGGAAATATTAGCATTTGTGTGTTGTTAGGTCTAGTTGATTCTAGAGGTCTAGAACCTATAAGTCATCTTAAAAGTCAAAGGATTGACCAAAGTCCCAAAGTGGGAAGATTTTTAAGGTTTAATGTTATCTATCCAATTGAGGTCAAGTGGTAAGGTTTGGAACCAATTAGAACTCTCAAAATGGGAAAATTTTCATTTTGACAAAAAGTTGTCATGACAACTTTTAAAGTTGTCATGACAACATTTCCTAGTTTTTAGGAATCGGCTCTTATGGTGCCCAAATCTCAACCAAAGGGTCTAGATAGGTGGGATAGGAGTATATAAGTTGATTTCAACCCTAATATGATAGTTAGATTAAACTTTGTACGGAATGGTGTTTGAGAAGAAGCAATTTACAGTGTAATTAAGTTACAAAACCATCATCCACCACTTTATTGGATTGAATTAATGAATGGAAAGTGTCTAAAATGTAGTTCCTAAGATATTTGTGGCATTAGTTTAGTATATTATACTTTCTCATTAAGTTTTGTTTAAATTATTACATTTTGTAAGCTCAGTGGCCAGTTTTAGTCCAGTTATGTAAAGAATGGGTTTCTTTGGTGTTCCCGTGGTTCAAAATCCATGACTACTTCGAATAAATTAGAGCCTTGTATATAATTTGTACATATGTCTTGTGGAGTGTGTGTGTCCAGGGGAAGCTTAAAAACAATCAGGCCCTAGGCGAGTAATAGCTATTCTGGCTAGGGTGACTGAGCAGTGCAACAACAATGGAGGTTGCAAGTTGATTGGTATGTGCCAATCAGTGATAGTGGAGGGTAGGGGAATGAGGTGCAGACGTTTTTATGGAAGGATTTTTTCTGAGGAGCTAATTAGATTAGTAGAAGAAGATCAAGAAACCAGGTCAGTTTTCATGCCCTAGAAACCCTTATTTTTAGGCATTTGGTAGAAGTCCAATGTACAGACACAGTTGAGCCCAAAGACTTAGATAATATTAAAGGGGAAGAAAAACCCAAAAATAATATGAAATTTTTTTCTAGGGTTGTTAAGGGGTTTTAGGAGGTAAATCCCATTTTCAGTGATTAGGAGGGATAATAGGCCTAAAAGACTTGATTTTGGAACTCGATTGGAAAATGGGAGAAAGATTCACAAAATTGATTCCATAGAGGTTGGATTAGACCTAAGAGGAGTAAGGAAAACAATCCTTGAGTAGTTGACCCCATTTGGAGTGGTAGGAGGCTAGTGAAGCCATGGATGCAAGAAAGCTATGGAGGAGAGAATAGAGAGGAGTTTGAAGTTGGTGGGAAGTTCCTAGGGAGTTAGGGGATTAGGAAAGAATCCTCTAGTTAGGGTAGAGAAAGAGACCCTAATATAGACCAAATGAAGGTCTTGGAGAGAGCTAGAAGTCTCTAGGAGAGGAGCTCCCCACCAAGAAGGGTCATCGCAAGGTCAACAAGATCAACAAGTACAACCTTCAGAATCCCAAACAAGTACACATATCTCTCTCAGAATCTCGCCCACTATCTCAATTTAGTATCTCAGTACAGTTAATTATGTATTTTTTGTCTTTCCATTTAAGATGATCTATTAAGAGAATTGTTTATTTTATTTGGAGCCCAAGTACAAACAACAAATGAGAATATTACTCTAGCCCAAGAGTTGAAGAGAAAAATTAATCGTAAAAGCATAAATCATTTAATCAAAATGGATATGGGAAAATTGATAGATTATGCTAAACAACCCATAAATACTATGAAGAGGGCATTGAATAAAAATTCTAAGGAAATAACTGCATAATTTGAGAATCTTGATACACCTGAAAAAACCCAACTATTATCAATTACACTTCTTAAAGATGAGTTAAAAGAGCCATTAAATTTGTTGGGTGTAGATGCAAGCTTGAAAAGGACAAAAATGTCTAACGTACAAAAAAATATTGTTTAAAGTGTTAAGGGAGGTTTTCATTCCATTGGGAAAACAACTAGATCTGCAGATAAGTCTATTTCAAGAAGACTGATACTGGCATCTATTTTAAATAAAAACATGTCCCAAAAAATACAAATTTCTTCACTTTCATCCCATATCAGGTACAGTAGGAAGACACTAGGACATTATTTGAAAAGAAGAATCAATTTGGATGATACTACATTGGAAGGTAATTGGACACTAATGTGTAGAGATTTACGCTCTGATAGGTTTAATGAAACAATTAGGAACTTGGTTACGATATTTTGGACTGATAATACTTTTCCTTCACCAAATACAAGAGATATTATAAAGAAGAGGAATGGGCCTAAGGAGTATTTGCAGCACACAAAACATTGGTTGGAATACACACAACATGAATTGTATCTCTCATTTTGTAATTCAAATCTTGACATTAAGATTGGACAAACAATGTTTGAAAGATTAAATCCATATTTTGTAAAGATAAATAAATCTTTTGAAACTTTTTGTTGTTGATATCATGTTGAATTTGATCTCTACTATCAAGGGTTCAAAAAGATGATAGAAGAACACGATGGATATCAAAATGATTTTCTGAAACGTCCAAGCCAATTCATAGCATCAATCTTATGTAATAAATCAATTGGTCATGAAATACCTGAAATAGATTGCATAAGAGGAACTTTTCAAACATGCGGGGATTTGGCTAAATTTCCTTTGAGAGTTGAAGATACTGACATGATGAGGATGGTAAAATTTAAGAGTTACAAGTATATAAAGTCTGAAATGAAAGTTGGGAAAGAGTCAACAAGGTTGGAATATGTAGAGGAGGAGATACATGTTGCAACATTTATGGAGAATTTTTGCAAATTAATACAACCATATATGCGTCATGTTTTTTTGCTAAATGGAAAGCATAACCGTTCCAACTACTAAGAGAAACTTTTCTAGTTGGAACAATTTTATCGGTTGTTGACTATTTAGAAAATTACTCATTTGTTTCTCAAAAAAAACTTCAAGTAGAATATTATTATACAGAGCAAGTCACTATCATGGTACATGTTGTTAGAAACACTGAGAGGAGGGGGTGAATCAGTGTTTGTCTATTAATTACTTTTCAGCAACTTAAACATAAATCAAATATACATAGAATGAAGCTTAACATAACAACTCATAACACATGATATGATTATGAGGAAACCTTGATCAGAGGAAAACCCCTGTGGGAATTAGTACCCGCAAATATTGTACTAAGTATAATGAACTTGTGAGAGTTCCTTTGCCCTATTAGAAGCAGTCTTTACAATATGAGTACAATGACCTGGTTAAAGGTCGGACCCTATTAGGAGTCTTTTACAAAACCCTATTAAAGGTATATGGTTCATTTCCTAGGCTCATTTCCCAATAAGATGAAGGCTACAACCTTCTGAAAGATGATATGCACTATATCAAAATGAACTATTGTGATGACACTGTTTGTCTGATCAGTTCTGTGTATGCGCCAATGCTCTTACTCTCTTAAAGAGATATATCATGTATTGAATTCATAGTACTATCCTTCTATATCTTCCTCTTGCACAATAATCGACACTACTATCATATCTTTACATTTCATACTTGTATATTCAAATCCAAATAGGCGCGACCCAAAATAAAACACTAGTTGGCCCCCCAAAAAAATATACAATGCTTCCAAACAAGTCAGCTTCAAGCGTATTTACTACAATGTTAATTAAATCATTACAATCATATAACCAAAGGCGCTTAGCCATTACATTATGTAATAACACACGCTGATCAAAACACTTAGTCGACTTCCATGCTCTGTCTCCTGGACTGCTGGTCTATTAATCTTCTTGTAACTTAGCTGTACTATAGTTTTGTACTATGCATGTCTAGATGTAGCATGTACACATGTCATACAACTTAAATCTGAATGCACATAAGCTGAATTGATCTCTCACACATGCGCTGATGTGCTAATCGCTGAGTATCTTTGTCTGCCCTATTTTCCTTAGTCATTTTGTCTTTCATGACAGAAACTAAACATGACTTTGTTGCCATGATGAAAACACAAAATATTCATGCATCCTTAGGTAGTCAACTTGCCAAAAATCTCCCCCTTTGTCATTTATGGAAACAAAGGAATGTGGTCAAGTTACTCAAAATGACTTAACACAAAAAGTTACTGTATATCATATATACATATACTTCTCCGCATATACACATTATATATTAATCCCCCTTTGAAATTAATGACAAAGGTGTAAAAAAAATTGTAATTCTACTGCATACTTACTCCATATACACTTTAGGGTACGTAATTTTAAGAGATTGAATCTCTTTCTGCCAAAATGCTTTCATAGCATCAACTGTTTGTAGATGCGCACACAATGCATATGTTAGCTTCTTTATTTTTATCAGATCCATGCAGGGACCTTGATCATATGTCACAATAGTGGCATCAATCTATTTGATGGTCTCATTGAGGACTGCTAAGGATGGTGCAAGTGCATTCCTTAACTGTGTTTTCTTTACCCTTATCTTGTTGATTTCTAACTTTGCTTTCTCAATTTTATCTAACTGCCCTTGGTAGACATTGTTACATATGTTCATGTCTTGCCTCGATGTTTCAACTGATTTTCTTATGCTATCTATCATTAAATCTGCCTCTTCTACCTTTTTGGTGTGCTAAGAGGTGAGCTTTACTCTGTCCATATAGTTTGCTATGACTCTCTTTCCTTTATCTGCCAATTCCTTTAATATAGATTGTCCAGTCTTTAAGGAGTTCAAGTCTAAGGTAAAGTTCTTTACCAAATCATCCAGTCTCTCCTTCTTGTATTCATCTTCTACAATCTTAGTAGGAAAGTCTACTAAGCTTATGAAGTGTGATTTGAAGTTTGACAAAATATTGTCCACATCTTCAACTGATTGGACTTTGGCTATTTTCTGGTCAGCTGGCACTAAGTCATTCAAAATGTTCACCATTTCCAAAAAGAGAGGATTCCTCATCACTTGTTTTTCCTTTGCTTTTTCCATAGAAATAATGCTGATCTTGATTAGGTCTTCTTCTCCCCATGCATCCAAACTTGTTGAATCAGGAGTTAACCTTGACAACAATGAGGTAGATGGTTGAGTGGATGGTGAGAATATAGTGTTCTGACTGGTATCCACGCATTCAACCTTTACTAGTTTCTCTTTTATTGGCATCTTGTCACCTTGAGTAGCATCTTGAGCATCTACATTTATGTCAATTTTATCATTGATGGGAACTTCATCTTGTTGTGCAGAGGTATCATCGGTGCACATTTCTTCAGTGCTTACAAATTCCTTATCAACTTTGTCCATATCCTTTTTAGATGCAGTCATGGATATCTTGACATTGTCAACTACTATAGTGTCTTCTAATTCTTTATCTATATCAGAATTTATTGTCACTATGGGTGCTGAGACCTATGGAATTGTTATAGGCGCAATCTAAATTACTAGTTCTGTAGCCTATTTGGGAGGAGCTGGAGTAACTTTGGCTGTAGGCACTATTGGTGGATACATGTGTCTGTCCATAAAGACTTGTGCAAATTCATTTTCGGTCTCCTTACCTATCTTTTCATACTCCTTGTTCATAATTTGTAGGGTCCTTGTCTTAGTTTGGAGATGAGGCTTCACTAGATCCAAAAATATAGCCTTCTCATCATGTGAGCATACAGGAAGAAGAGTATCCAATGTTTCTTCTCTTATCCTTATGTCTTCCTCTATTGCATGTCTTTTCATTATCTCCAAAAAGTTCCATAATTGATCCGGTATTACTGTCTTGAGCTCAAGAACTGTCTTTTTGAACTTGATCATATGAGATATGATCATAGAGTGTATCTCCGTTTTATCAATTTCTTGATACTTTTCATATACTTTGGAAAGTGTATCTAATCTCCCTTCATTAACAATCCTGTTCCTCATAACATTAAGACTAGGTCTAAATCCTACCTCAGGAGGAGCTTGAGTAATCTTAGCTTTGCTCCGAGTGTTCCTTGAGTGATATCTAAGACATTGTGGGTTTGCTCCTATCTAGGTAAAGGTTTGCAACCTTTCCAACTATATGGAAATACAAATAGATGATCAGAGATAAAACCTGAATGTCTTGCTCCTATCATGTTTGATGATTTAGATGTTGTCAATCAATTGACCGTGCAAGATCTCACATAAGTTATATTGAGTGTTATCCTTCATCATTCTGATAGCTGCTAGGACTGTTGCTGTAGAGACACTATTCAATCTACTAGCTTGCTGAAACTTATACCCGAGTATCATTTTCAAAATTTTTATGTCATCTTCTTTGATAGGGTCAATTTTCATTCTGCACTTGTCACTTCTGGATAGACAAACTTGTTCAATCTACTTTTTGACATCCTTGCCAGTGGGAAAGAGTGGTCTAGTCTTGGGAAGTCTGATTAATTCATGAATTAGGTCTATGGTGATATGCACAGGGACCTCACCAATCCAGTAAAGATCATCATGTATTCTGCTCAACAAAATCTTTACCCATTCAGACTCATCAAACTCATGCGCATTAGAATACTCAAAGATAGGGTTATCAATCAAGTGCGTGAATTCATCTTTGAATGTGTAGTTAGGTTTCATCATGGATGCCATATGAGTAGCTATTTTGACATCTCCTACTGTTTCCTTCTTACAGTAAATGTACACGCGGATATCTTCCACATGAACAACACCTAGCGGGGTTTTGGAGAAAGCCCCTTCCACATCATCCAGTATGGATTTGAATGGATGTTTCTTGAATACAAATCTTTTCCTCTCTGCTATATCAAACACAAATAGAGTTGCCATACTTGGGATTTTCTTAAGTAGGGTTTCATGAGATTCTAAAATAGCATGACTGCTAGGACCATTCGCTCAACTGCCAAATCTGTTGTGTCTTCATGCCTTGATGTCTAGTGCTCCAATGATCTCCAAATTCTATGCTCTTCAAATGAAAGTGTGAAGATGTTCGAATAATTTCTTTCTTTTTATACAATCTACCGCATTTACTGTTTACAACCGTATGCAAATTACCTAGAGATTTTGAAACTTTGATCCTGATGCATTTTAGACAATGCATGAATGCACATAGCAATATAATGTTCTTGTAACCATGATTTCATAGGCGCATACTCAGAGGTGAGTATACCAACTACTCAGGGGTTTGGAGATAGAATAGCTCCCCCTAAGACCAAGAAGGTCTATTTTAAGCAGAAGTAGAGGGTGCATCCACTGTGGATGCATCAAATACTTTGTCAACATCATTGTCCTTCTTTACTTGAACCCAAATTTTGCTTGAATCTTCATTTTCTTGAACAAACTTAACTTCTCCTTTCTCTTCAAATAGTGATTTCTTAGGTTCATCTTGCTTCTGAGTTTTGGATCTACAGAACTTTGAGATGTGTCCTTCCTTTCCACATGTGTGACAAATGATAGGAGGTATAATGTTTTTGTTCATCATGCTGCATTGCTTTGATGTGTGTCCATTGTAGATACATATCTGACATGTAGTGTTCTGCAAATTCCTTTGAGGTTAATTCCTCTGATTGTTTTGATCCATTCTTCTTTGATTCTGCTGTGACTGAGTTCTACAATGTATAGCCCTATGACCAAATTTATTACAAGAGAAACAATAACCATTGAAGGGTCTTACCATTTTGCAATCTCTTTCCAAATGACCATGTTTGTTGCATGCATAACAAGTTTTTTTAACTTGCTTGATTTCCCTTTTTGGTAGATCAACTTTAATCTCTTCAACAATTTTCAACTTTCTTTGCTTCTAAAAGTGCTTCATGAGGTTTCTCTGTTTCCTATAATGAATTGACTTTAGTTTGTGTTATATTGAATCCAAGACCAGTAGTGTCACCTTTTTACTTTTGTGCATTGAGCTGAGATTGAAGTGAATTAGAAATTGTGTGGAGTTTATCAATCTTATCCTTTGCTTCTATTAATTTAGATTCCAACTTCTTTTTTATGTTTTCCAATTCCAGAACTTTCATGTTTTCTTTTAAAAGTTCATCATCTTGTTGCTTGCTTTCTTTGATCTTTTCTTCAATAGCAATTTGGCTGTCTATGAGCTGTTCATCTAGATTCTCAACTTTATCTTTCAGAGACATATTCTCTTCATTGAGATTTTTGATCATTATCCCTAAGTCACCTGTAGAACAATCTTTCAAATCTTTTCTTAGTTTCTTGATAAGCATTTGTGAGCCATCAACTTTCAGTCTAAGTTCTTCATTTTCTTTTTCAGATCTATCAAGATCTTCAAGAGCTGCTTCAAGATTATTTTTCAAATGTTTTGCTTCTACTGAGTCCATGATCTCCTCAAGTGGTTAAAATTATTTGCTAAGGACCAGAGCTCTGATACCAATTGTTAGAAAAACTGAGAGGGCAGGGGGGGTGAATCAGTGTTTGTCTATTAATTACTTTTCAGCAACTTAAACATAAATCAAACATACATAGAATGAAGCTTAACATAAAAACTCATAACACATGATATGATTATGGGGAAACCTTGATCAGAGGAAAACCTCAGTGGGAATTAGTACCCACAAATATTGTACTAAGTATAATGAACTTGTGAGAGTTCCTTTGCCCTGCTAGAAGCAGTCTTTACAATATGAGTACAATGACCTAGTTAAAGGTCAGACCCTATTAGGAGTCTTTTAAAAAACCCTGTTAAAGGTATATGGCTCACTGCCCAATAATATGAAGGCTACAACCTTCTGAAATATGATATGCACTATATCAAAATGAACTGTTGTGATGACACTGTTTGTCTGATCAGTTCCGTGTATGCGCCAATGCTCTTACTCTCTTAAAGAGCTATATTATGTACTGACTTCATAGTACTATCCTTCTATATCTTCCTCTTGCACAATAATCAACACTGCTATCATATCTTTACATTTCATACTTGTATATTCAAATCCAAATAGGCGCGACCCAAAACAAAACACTAGTCGGCCCCAAAACAAAATATACAATGCTTCTGAACAAGTCGGCTTCAAGCATGTTTAGTATAATGTTAATCACATAATTACAATCATATAACCAAAGGCGCTTAGGAATTACATTATGAAATAACACACGCTGATCAAAACATTTAGTCGGCTTCCATGCTCTATCTCCTGGACTGCCGGTCTATTGATCTGCTTGTAACTTAGCCGTACTATAGTTACGTACTATGTGTGTCTGGATGTAGCATGTACACATGTCATACAACTTATATCTGAATGCGCATAAGCTAAATCAATCTCTCGCACATGCACTGATGTGCTGATCACTGAGTATCTCTGTCTGCCCTGTTTTCCTTAGTCATTTTGTCTTTCATGACAGAAACTAAACATGACTTTGTTGCCATGATGACAACACAAAATGAGTTATGCATCCTCAGGTAGTCAACTTTCCAACACATGTTTCTTATCGACATGCACAATTAGATTTGGACGGTGTTGAAAGTACATATCAAATATGGGTCATAAAGAAAGAATATCACTTTTACATTAGTGATGATAAAGAGCATGACATACATTTTGTTGAGCATTTCTTTAAAACATTTTTTGGATATTTGGAAAACAAAGGCATCAAAATTGAAAAG
>MU226856.1:716798-737173 GCA_018584345.1 Thuja plicata | reverse complement strand
TAGGTAGGTGGACAACCATTCCCAAGCTGACATGTCATGGCCTTTGGTACAAACACAAGTGTCAAATGACACACACAAAATTTACACATCACTAAGCCATGTCATATCCACTTAGGCAAATCACAAGGAAAGAATTTAATAATGCACTATAAAGATTATGCTACCACATTCATCCACATACATATACGAATAAAATTAAAAAACAATGAGGTTTTGTCTTCTATTAGACGCAACCTTGGCTCAAACAGAGTTCACAATTCCCTTTGTTTGGTTCCCCGAATAAAGTACCATGGTTTCTCACCTGCACACTCAATTCGAATATCAGTAGCCCAAGAAAATAAATATACATCATAAAGAGATAAATATTATTTAGAACATAAGAACATCATCCATACACTAAGTTATTACTAAAGATCACAAGACTACATAATTCACATCTTAACATTTATCATAAGATAAAATTCACATTGCAATAAGTTGAAATTCAATATTTAAATCAGATAAGTCTAACTTTCTTCAATAACCATAATATAATCATAATGAGTTTTTCTGAATTTATATTCTCAAAATAAATGTCCAATCCAGAAAAMATAATAAGGTCCATAATGTTCATCATAAAACATCATATGTCCATGCATCTATAATAATCAAATCCATGACATAAAGCATAAGGTCCATAATGTCTAATAATGCATCAAAAGTAAAGTATCATATGCTAGGTCTATCATAAGCAAGAAACTAGAAAAAACTATGATGGGGTCCAGGATGGGCCTCACATCCTCCCCCCTAGGGTTGAACTTCCTCCTGGAGTTCATCAAAAGGATGGGGATACAGAGCTCTCATCTGTGCTGCGTCCTCCCATGAGGCCGTAACCTCATCATAGAAATCCCACTGAACTCTAACCTGGTCCAGCTCTCGGCCTTGAAGGCCCAGCGTTCGGCATGCCAAAATGCGAATAGGCTCCAGCGCTAGCTGCCCGTCCGAATCCACGTGTAAAGTATCCCAATCTATAACGTGAGACTCATCATAAATATATTTTCTCAAAACAGAAACATGAAACACATCGTGGATGCATGACAGGCTAGGTGGTAGGGCTAGATGGTAGGAAACTGGTCCTATCCTCTCTAATATCTGAAATGGTCCCACAAATCAAGGTGCGAGCTTAGAGCCCTTTCCAAAATGGATTGGACTCTTATGAGGCCGCACTCTCAAGAATACTCTATCTCCAACCATGTATTCCCGATCTGTCCTCTTTGCATCGACATACTTTTTCTGTCGATCCTGCGCCTCTAGGAGACGCTGCCTAATTAAGGCTACCTACTGCTCCATCTCTAATACTAGCTGGGGTCCTTTAGATCCATTAGGAATAGTAAGGATTATTAATTGATTAACTATATTAAGTTATTATTAAGTTTAATATTATTATGTCTTTACCAATAGGGGAAAATGTTTAATATCATTAGTTTAATCAAAGAAATGAGTTTATGATGGAGTTTAGCTCGTGTATCAGAACATGTAAAAAAAAAGGTTAATTTAAGTCTCCTAGCTTAGGACACTCGTGGACTTCAAAGCATTTTTTATTTAGTTAAAGTCTAAGGTAGGTTGTGTTTGAGTTAATATTATGGTTAATGTTATGATTACATAGTCAATACATGTGGCCAGTGTATTGATCAATGTAATCATAATGTTATGTTGAAAACTCGATTAACCTAGGTCTAGATCAGGGCTTAGTATGTAATCCATACCATTAGGAGAGTTAGTATCAATTTCATCAATTTAACTCTAGAGAACATTTCATTGTGCTCATACTATCCATCCCTTAGATTACCATGGGTTGAGGGATGTTGACTTACATCATGATTTCCCCTCAACCCTAACAATGACCTTGACCGCTATATAACTTTGTAGACATTGAATTTTTTTTTTGTGTTTTATCATGCTAAATTTGGGCATGACATTTTGGTATCAAAGCATGTTTAAACCTTGGAACCTTAGTCCCATTACGTTTAAAACCTTATAACCTTAAAACTTTTCTTTGACTTGTAGGATGCCTCCATTCAATCGGTAGGCCTGCCGATGTGGAAGGGGTCGAGGTCATACCCATGTGGCACCATCTCATGATAAGTGAGAAGTAGAGGGTGCTAGGGCCGATGTTTATGTGGAACAGGAACTTCCACCTATTCTACTCCTGAATCCAAATCAGGAGGTACTTAATTCTCTCTAGAATCTAGCAGGGATTCTTATGGATAGGTTGCCGCTTGAAGACCAAATAGCTGCGTTAGGAGGACAAGCTCATGAGCATAGGAGCCCACCTCCATGATGAGATGAGGAGCATGCAGAGTAGGATGGGGAGTCTGTTCACATGGTGGAACCACTCGCAGGGTTTTCACATCAGGTAGGTAGGGGAGAACCCCAAGATGTGGGGGACTAGGTTAAGGATTTGTTCCACCTCAGGCCACCACCCTTTTCAGGAACCACCAACGGGATTGAGGCTGAGGCCTAGTTACTGAGCTTGGAGAGATGTTTTGGTCTATGCACATGTGAGAGCTTGTTTGGCCATCCTCTTATTTAGAGGAGGTGCATATGTTTGGTGGTGCCATGAAGTGTATAAGAGTAACCTGGTTAGTGACACACTCACCTGGGAATCCTTTTTGGAGAGGTTCAAAGATTGTTACCTCTTAGAGCATTACTGATAGTGTTGTATAGATGAGTTCCATCTATAGCAAAGGGGTCTATCTATTTCTCAGTATGAGAAAAAATTTCTTAAGCTCCTACCTCATGTAGAGTACATGAGGGATGAGAAGCTCTGTGTCAACCACTTTGTTAAGGGGTTGAATGCTTCTATTTCTGGACCAGTGTGCATGGAACCACCAGTGGATCTCATAGAGGCCATAGAGAAGGCCTTGATTATAGAAGAAGTGCATGGGAGAGGGCACGATACACAGGATCAATCACAAAACTAAAATTTCACCCCTCAGCGTAAAGGATATCAGAGAACCCCTTGGAAGGGGAACCAGAGGCACTCATCAATGAGCTTTAGATCCCTACATCCTTAGCCACAATAGACTTAGCAGAGTCAGAGGACTCGAATGACATAGGGATAGCAGGGATTTAATCCCAAAAAGTGGCAAGCATAGGGGCCTAGGTGAGATCAGAGGTCACAGACACCATTCACACCTCCAGCGAGGAATCAAAAAACCTCTCGAGGTGGTTTCAGCAGTTCCAGTAAGATAGGGGATCACAACACACCAGATCATAGGGCATACAAATATAGTCCTGAGGGCCCCATTTGACATGCGGATCCATGGGGAACTTTGCTAGGGATTTCCCTTTCTAATCATTTCTATGTAACCAATATTCAACAACCACAGGAAGGCAAATGATAGCACAAAAAAGACATCAAAACTTTGAGGGATATTATATAAAGCTTAGATGAATTAAAAGTTATATAATGGGAACTCTTGCCACTAATCTATCATTTAACTAAGACTCCCAACAGAGATGAAGGAAACACCTTGTTCATCCACCTAAAATATGAAAACCCTTATTGGTTATTAATTGGCAAAAGACTAGCTACATAAAATGTTATCCAGAGAAATCAACTGGAGTTGAACAACTTGATCAACATCTATAATATCTTAGGGACTTAAAGGTGTGAGTCCATTCCATCATATAAATTTAACTCTAGTTTTTGCATTATAGAATCTATCATTTCAAAGGATATAATAATTTCAATACTCAGTGCACATCTGAATTGAATACATATTTTTCTAATTTAATCCATCATAACTTTCACTCCACAATTGAATATGCCCCACTGTGATTTATCATTGTATAAATGTAATGGAAAACCACTATTATCCATGAAAATTTTAAAATGTATTAATAAATCCTAATGGATATGGAGGCTACAAAATGCTAACAATGGACCTGTGTTCCCATTGGTTTTGAGTCATCAATTCCAATAGTTTTTCAGAATCTCCTTCACATACTTTGATTGACTAATGTACATCCCTTTCTTTATCTATTATACTTGGAGACCAATAAAGAATTTTATTTCTCCTATCATGGACATTTCAAACTCCTTCCTCATTTCTTCTACAAATAAATTTCTCAATGCTTCATTTCCACCAAATATTATGTCATCAACAAAAATTTCAGCAATCAATATCCTGTCCTCACTTTCATATTTTAGCTATACATTGCTATTATCACTAGTTCTTGTGAAACCTATCTGAATAAGATAAGCTTGTATCCTTTCATACCATGCCCTTGGAGCTTTTTTTAGTCCATACAATTCTTTATACAATTTATATACCATGTCTTTACCTTTTTTCAGTAGCAAGATCTTCAGGTTGTTCAATGTACACTTCTTCTTCTAACATGCCATTCAGGAAAGTAGATTTTACATCCATTTGATAGACCTTAAAACCTTTATAAGAAGCATATTCCTAAGCTATCCTTACACCTTCAAGTGTAGAAACAGGTGCAAAGGTCTCACCATAGTCTAGTCCTTCTTCTTGTACATACCCTTTTCAAAATAGCCTTGCTTTGTTTCTGATGACTAATCCTTTCTCATTCCTCTTATTCCTAAAAATCCATTTAATACCTATAAAATTCTTGTCATTAGGCCTGGGTACTAAAGTCCATGTATTAGTCTTCTTTATTTGATCTAATTCATCTTTCATAGCCTTAACCCAATCATCATATTCCAAAGCATATTTAATAATTTTAGGTTCTAATTCACATAGTAAAAAAGTGTTTTCCCTTACTCATCATCATCACTGCAACAATTTTATCTCCAATAATGTGATATTGAGTCTGATTAAGTTTCACAAGACTTGGAAGTATCAGTTTTATTCTTTGGTTACCTTTATCATCATTCATCATTTGTAGATCATTTACAACTTTAGTCATCTGTGGTACTGTATCTGGCTCCACCGGTTGAACATTAAAAACCTGTCATATTGATCAAGGAGCATCTTGGGGTAGTTGGCAATCTTGTATCACCAAAATATATTGGATTTTGGGTCTTTATTTTTAGTAGAAATCTTGATTGGAGACCTAAGATTCTTGGTCATTGGGTGGTAGTTCTTAGTTGTAATATGTATTGCTTCACCAATAGACTCAGTGACTGGGCTCGGTGGTGCTTTTCTCGCTGGTGCTCTATGTTTAGTGGTGTTTGGTTCAGTTTTTCCTTTCATCGGGTGGCTTGCCTTTTAGTGTTCTTGACCACTGATGGGGTTATTTTGATTGTTTGGACTGGCCGACTGGTGCATTTAATTTGAGGTTGTGTTCCTTGAGTTTTGATCGACCGTTGGAGGTGTGAGGACCTAAGTCTAGATTGGTTCTTTCTCCAAGGTGAATTTAATAATTTTTGCAGCCGATTGATGGATAACACATTGGGTGTTGTGTTATTGAAGCTGACTATTGTTAAATTGAATTATTTTATTATAAATCCAACTTGTGGTTATCTTTTATGAGAGGAGAGGAGAGGTAGTTAGAAGGAGAGAGCTTGAGTAGTTGATAACAGGGTTGTCTTGTGATTTTTGATAGATCTGATAGCACATCTAAGTCTTGTTGTCTTTATATTTGGCTATAACTAGGAAGGCCTTACAACCTGACATATTTTGTTTAATTTCATGTTATTGATAATATGAATTGATACTGTTGTTATATCTCTTTGTGTTATGGTTTCCGTTGTGTTTTTTGTTGAATGTTGCAAGGTTTGGACTATCCATTCTTTGATCCTCCTTCCTTGGGACTGTGGACCACATAGTCTTTTGGTTCCTTCTTTCTATCTTCCTCATTTTTCTCAAAAAATTCATCAATTATAACATTGGGACTTTCAACCATCTTATTACTCTTAGAATCAAAATTACCATTTTGATCATCCTTCTTTATGTAAAATTTTCTTCCAAATTTTTTGAAATAACTAACACTAGGATTATGACCATATCACAACTCATAAGGTGGTTTGTTTGTACATTTATTAAGTTGTACCTATTTAAAATTATAGACATCAATACTTATAGCTTCTCTCCAGAAGATTTGATCCATTTCCTTGTGTATCAAAAGTGTCCTTGCACAATCAATTATGGATTTATTCCTTCCCTCTACAATTCCATTTTGCTGAGGTGTCCTTGGTGATGATATTTGTCTCTTGATTCCATGTTCTTAACAAAATTTTGTGAACTCATGTAAAGTAAACTCACCTCCTCTGTCAAATCTGAGACACTTAAGTGCTCTACCTATTTCTTTTTCAACTCTTTCTTTGTATATATTAAGCATGTAGAATACATCATATTTATCCTTCAAAAACACAACATACATCGACAAACAAGATAAAGTACTTATCTCCATAGTCTTAGAAACACTGAGAGGGGGGGGGGGGGGGAATCANGAGGGGGGGGGGGGGTGAATCAGTGTTTGTCTATTTATCTTTATTTTAGCAATTTGAAACTTAAATCAAATAGATAACAATTGAAGCATAACACAATAACACATAACACAAGATATGATTATAGGGAAACCTTGATCAGAGGAAAACCCCGGTGGGAATTAGTACCCACAAATAATTGTACTAGTCTAATGAAATTGTTAGAGTTCCTTTGCCCTTTTAGGAGCAGTCATTACAATGCAAGTAAAATGACCCTATTAGGAGTCTTTAAAAAACCCTATTAAAGGTGGTTGGCTCACTGCCAGAGCTCACTGCTCAATAGGATGAAGGCTACAACCTTTAGATAATAGATATACAGTATATCAAAAGATGAACTTCTATTATGACACTGTTGCCTGATCAGTTTCATTTATGCTCTGATGCTTTAATCTCTTGAAGAATTCTACTTCACACTGATTTTCTTATATTTCTCTTTTGAATATCTTCTCTGCTTATTTTCCATTCACACACTTAATACAAAAGTGCATGCATAGTATATATATAGGCCTGAATAGACGCGACCAAAAACAAGACCTTAGTCGGCCCAAAAAGAACATACACAATGCTTCCAAGAAAATTGGCTTAAGTGTGTTTATATGAGTGTTAAAGAAATATTTACAAATATATTACAATAGGCACTTGGCCATTACAAAATAAAATATTATACGCTAATCCAAAATTTGAAGTTGGCTTCATACTCTAATTTGTGAACTACAAGTGGCTCTTGAACTTCCTATAACTTCTCCATACTGTCATACCGTACCATGCGTGTATAGAATAAGATTAATTACATGTCTTAAAGCTTAAGTATGGAGGTGCATATTATGACTCAATTGTACGCACGTGCGCTCGTGCTCTGATCAACTGTATATCTCTGTACTACTTTGTTTTCTATACTTAGCCAATTTTGATCTTCAAAGTTTACTGTCAAAACTTCATATGACTTTGTTTCCATAATGAAAACATAAAATAAGTCAAATACACCTTAAGTGTCAACTTGCCAACAATCTCCCCCTTTGTCATTAATGGAAACAAAGGAATGTGGCCAAGTTTCTTAAACTTTGACTTAACAACAAAAAACTGTATATCATAACTTTGGCTATATATATCATACTCCTTATATACATACACTACTCCCCCTTTGACATTACTAAAAAAGGTGTCAAAATTTGTATGTCTCTAGGTACTTACTCAGAGTACACATCTGGATACGCAATGTGAAAAGTCTTGATCTCTTACTGCCAAAATGCCTTTAGTGCATCAACAGTCTGAGGATGGGCGCATAATGCATATGTGATTTTTTTCATCTTTGTCAGATCCATGCAGGGGCCTTGATCATATGTAACAATTTTTGCATCTATCTATTTTATGTTCTCATTCAAGACAGCTAAGGAGGGTGCAAGTGCATTTCTTAGTTGTGTTTTCTTGGTCCTTATCTTGTTGATCTCTACCTTGGCCTTTTCAATCTTGTTTATCTGACCTTGGTAGATGTTGTTGCGGATGTTGATGTCTTGGGAGGATGTTTCAACTGATTTCCTAATGTTTTCAACCAAGATGTCTGCTTCTTCAATCTTCTTGATGTGCTCAGAAGTGAATTTTCCTCTGTCCATACAATTTGCTATTAACTTCCTTCCTTTTGCTGCTAACTCTTTCATAATTGTTTGACCAATCTTCAAGGAGTTGAGATCTAGTGAGAAGTTCTTGATTAGTTCATCTAATCTTCCCTTTTTGTACTCATCCTCTGTAGTTTTAGTAGCTGAATCTACTAAGCTTGTGAAGTTTTCTTTGAAGCAAGTCAATATGTTGTCAACATCATCCACTGACTGGATATTTGCCAATTTATTTTTTGTTGCTGCTAAGTTGTTCAAAATGTTCATTGACTCTAGAAAGAGAGGGTTTTTCATAAATTTTTTCTCTTTGGCTTTCTCCATGGCTAATACACTGATTTTAAACAGGTCTTCTTCTCCCCAAGAATATAGGTTTTTTGAGTCAGGGGTCAAGCTTGACAACAATGATACTGATGGTTTGCTAGATGGAGTGAATATAGCATTTTGACTATCATCCATGCATTCAATTTTCACTGGGATCTCCATAGAGGGTAGTTCATCAGGTTCATCCTTTCTCTCTTTATTTTGACTCGTTGTTTCATCTATAGGAACTTGTTCTTGCTGGAAAGAAGTGTTATCAGTGCATACCTTCTCAGCTTCTTTAGTACTTACAAATTCTTCCTCAAATTTATTTAAATCATTTTCTGAGGCTTACATGGTGATCTCAACATCATTTATCACAATGGTTTCATCTAAATCCTTGACTGTATTATAGAGTGATGTAACTTTGGGTGCTAAATCTTGTGGACCTGTCATAGGCACATTTGGAATCACTGGTTCTTTATCATGTTTGGGAGGGACTGGAGTCACTTTAGCTATAGGTGTCATTGATGGATACGTGTTTCTATCCAAAAACACTTTCTCAAATGCTTTTTCAGTCTCATTTCCAACCAACTCATACTCTTTGTTCATAATGTGAAGAGTTCTTGTTTTGGTTCTTAGATGAGGTTTTACCAAATGTAACAGAATTGCTTTCTCATCATGTGAGCAAATAGGGAGAAGATTGTCTATTGTTTCTTCTCTAATCCTCATATATTCCTCTATTGCTTGTCTTTTCAATAGGTCTAATATGTTCCATACTTTGTCTGGAATGACTGTCTTGAGTTCCAATACTGACCTTTTGAACTTGATCATATGAGAGATAATCATAGAATGTATCTCTGATTTATCTATCTCTTGGTACTTGTCATAAAAAAATGAAATTGAATCTAGTCTTCCTTCATTAATGATTATGTTTCTTAAGACTGTAAGACTAGGTTTGTATCCTACCTTAGGAGGGGCTTGAGTGTTCTTTACTTTTCTCCCTGTTGTCCTTGAGGATGGGTGACCTGTGGGAACTTGCTTCCTTCTTCTAGTCATCTTTCTTGGTACTGATAGTGGAGAGGATTTCAAGTCAATAGTAGTTGAGGGCATAGATGTACCTTCATTAGATTTCTTCTTCTTCTTCTTCTTATTATTATTCTTTTTCTTCTTCTTCTTCTTCTTCTTCTTCTTCTTCTTCTTCTTCTTCTTCTATAATGGGATCAACAGTCATCCCGCGCCTATCACTTCTAGATAAGCAATCCTGCTCAACCTATTTTTTTCCATCCTTTCCAGTAGGAAGAACATGTCCAACCTTGGAGAGTCTAGTCATCTCATGAATGAGGTTAGCATTAATGCATACAGGAACTTCACCAATCCAATATAGATCATCATGTATCCTACTAAGTAGAGTTTTAACCCATTCTGGTTCATAAAACTCATGCACATTTGTATACTCAAAGATAGGGTTATCAGTGAGATGCGTGTATTCATCCTTGAATGAATAATCTAGTTTCATCATTGATGCCATGAGAGTTTTTATGTTTTTGTCACCAATAGACTCCTTCTTACAATAGATGTAAGCGCAAATGTCCTCTACATGCACGACTCCTAGCGGAGTCTTGGAGAATGCCCCTTCTACATCATCTAGCACAAACTTGAATTGATGCTTCTTAAACACATATCTCTTTTTCTCAGAGATGTCAAACACTGTACGAGTAGCCATTACTTACTTGTAACTTTCTTAAGTAGGCTTTCATGATATTTTGAAATGATGCATCCACTAGGGTCCCGTTTCAACATCGATTTGTCTTGCTAACCAACCAACGGTTTATCCTTCAACATTTTGATGCTAACTACCATTGTGCTATCTAAATTCTCAATCTCGAATGCAAAGTGAGGATAAAAGATCTTTTACTAACTTATATAAAAGTTTATTTCATTTAATGCTAGTTGTCATAATGCGGTTTACATTGAGAATTTCAATCTTTGCTTCAGTCAAAGTTCAGGCTATGCATCTATGCATACTACCTTATTTCATCATCAGTTACATGAATCCATAGGCGCATACTAAGAGGTGAGTATACCAGCCATGCAGGGGTTTAGAGCTAGAATAGCTCCCCCTAAGGCCAAGAAGGTCAATTTAACGAGAAGTAGAAGGTGCATCCATTATGGATGCATCTACTACTTTATTCTCATCATTGTCTTTCTTTACTTCAACCCATATTTTACCAGAATCTTCTATAGATTTTACAAACTTGACTTCTCCAGATTCTTCAATTAATGATTCTTTAGGCTTTTCCTTTTTTTTTGAGTTCTTGACCTACAAAAACTTGAGATGTGTCCTTTGTTACATGAGTGAAAAATGATTGGAGGTATATTGATATTGTTTATCATGCTGCACTGCTTTGTTATGTGTCCATTATAATTACATATCTGAAATGTAATGTTCTGATAGTTTTTCTGAGTTTGATATCTCTAATTGTATTGATTCAGATTTATTTGGTTCTGATGTGATTGATTTCTTTGAATTGTTCTGTAATGAATGGCCCTATGACCAAATTTATTACAGGAATAAAAATACCCATTGAAAGGTCCCACCTTTTTAAAATCTCTTGCCAAGTGTCCATGCTTGTTACAAGCATAAAAAGTTTGGTTAATTAGCTTGTGTTCATCTTTAAGAGGTTGTGTATTACCCTCTACTAGATTGTCAATTTTCTTTGCTTCTATGGATTCTTCTTGTGGTTTCTTTCTTTCTTTCTTTCTTTCTTTCATTGCATTGATTTCAATTTGAGCTATATTGTATCCAACACCAGTAGTATCACTTCTTAGCTTCTGTGCATAAAGTTGTGATTGAATTAGATCAGAACTTGTGTGTAATTTCTTAATTTTATATTTTTCTTCTGTTAGTTCAGATTCTATCCTTTTCTTGATGTTTTTTAACTCCAAGATATTCATATTTGCTTGCATAAGTTCTTCATCTAATTGTTTACTTTCTTTGGTCTTTTCTTCAATAGTTGTTAGGCTATCTGCAAGCTGTTCATTCAAATCTTCAATCTTGTCCTTAAAATACATGTTCTCTTCATTCAAATTTTTGACCATTTTTCCCAAATGATTTGCAGAGAAATATTTCATATCTTTTCTTAATTTGTTGAAAAGCATTTGGGAGCCATCAACTTTTAGTTTAATCTCTTCATTTTATTTTTCAGATCTGTCAAGATCATCAAGGGCTTCTTCAAGATTCTTTTTCAGATGTTTCTTTACTATTGAATCCATGATCTCCTCAAGTGGTTAAACTTTCTTTCAGAGGACTAGAGCTCTGATACCAATTGTTAGAAACACTACGAGGGGAGGAGTGATTCAGTGTTTGTCTATTTATCTTTATTTAGAAATTTGAAACTTAAATCAAATAGATAACAATTGAAGCATAACACAATAAAAAATAACACAAGATATGATTATGGGGAAACCTTGATCAGAGGAAAACCCCGGTGGGACTTAGTACCCACAAATGATTTTACTAGTCTAATAAACTTGTTAGAGTTCCTTTTCCCTATTAGGAGTAGTCTTTACAATGCAAGTAAAATGACCCTCTTAGGAGTCTTTACAAAACCCTGTTAAAGGTGGTTGGCTCACTACCAGAGCTCACTTCTCAATAGGATGAAGGCTACAACCTTCAGATAATAGATATGCACTATATCAAAAGATGAACTATTGTTTTGACACTATTGTCCAATCAATTCTATTTATGCTCTGATGCTTTAATCTCTTGAAGACTTCTACTTCATAATATTTTCTTATATTTACCTTCTGAATATCTTCTTTGCTTATTTTCCATTCACACACTTAATACAAAAGTGCATGTCTAGTATATACACATGCCTGAATAGACGCGACAAAAAACAAGACCTTAGTCGGCCCAAAGAGAACATACACAACGCTTCCAAACAAATTGGATTAAGTGTGTTTACATGAGGGTTAAAGAAATATTTACAAACATATTAAAATAGGCACATGGCCATTACAAAATAAAATATTATACGCTATTCTGAAATCTGAAGTCGGCTTCATACTCTATTTTCTGAACTACTTGTGGCTCTTGAACTTCTTGTAACTTCTCTGTATTGTCATACTGTACCATGTGTGTATAGAATAAGCTTAATTACATGTCATAAAGCTTAAGTATGGAGGTGCATAGTCTAAATTTATCATACACACATGTGCTGGTGCTATGATCAACTATATATCTCTGTACTGCTCTGTTTTCTATGCTTAGCCAATTTTGATCTTCAATGTTTACTGTGAAAACTTCATATGACTTTGTGGCCATAATGAAAACAAAAAATAAGTCATATACACCCTGAGTGTCAACTTGCCAACACATAGTAGCTCTAAGTTCTCATTGGTCTACACAAATCAATGTGTACAAGGTCAAGACTTCTCTAAGATGAATAGAATTTACTAGTAAAGATAGAACTAGTCAACTTTCCCAACTGACACTCCTTACACAACATTATTAGGATTAGCTAAATCAGGTAGAAATCTAACATGTCTTTTCTTACTGACCTTTACCATATTATCAAAATTAACATGCCAAAATATTTTATATGCCACAGCCAACAGTCTTCAACTTTAACAAACAAGCACTGTTTATTAGTAGAGTTTAATCATAATAGGTTATGTCTAGTGTATTCACTAGTAGTGTCAGGAATTGTTTTTGAAAATCCCATTTTGAGATTTTCCAGAGCTTCAATGGCAGATATCCAAATTTTGGAGGGCTTTGGGTCCTTGTTTTGCACGTGAAGGCTACATAGGGATGTGGAAGCTATGTTTTGTTTCCTTTGCATCTTATTTTTGTAGATAGAAAGGGTCAAAAATAGTCAGAATAGTCATGGTGCCTTTGCTTGTCTATTTTGTTCAGAATGCTCCAGGTCATTTATCCCACATTGGTTGTGCAGTGAAGAGATCATATCTATTTATGTCCAAGCACTCAATGATTAAGTGCCAAAAGGAATGCACCTTTTGGCAAGTGACTCAATGGTTGGGTGGTGATGTGGATGTCTAGCTAGTGGAAAAGGAGGAAATTATGTGGGCCCATGTCGAGATGACATGGTCAGAGAGTTATCTGGTGAGTGCACAACTAGCGATTCTCGTGCGCTCACCATGATTTGAGCAGGTGACGGGCAGTGGTTGCGAGTGTACGACTAATGGTTAGCAGTGACTTTCGTTCACTCATGTAGGTTGGAGGCAGTTTGTAGAAAGGGTCATGAGTGCATGAGGTAGTGAAACCTGGAGGGGCTGATTAAGCAAGATGGATGGTTTTTGTTCACTCACGGAGGTTGAAAGTTGGATAAGAAATTGGCCATGAGTTCATGAGACAGTGTGGCTTGTATGACCCAAAAGGAGGATCAAACGGTCATAGAATTGTAGAGGTAAAGAGAATATTTGATAAAGGATGGAGAGTAAATTACCGATTGAAATGTGTTAATAGTAGGTCTGGGATTCCAAAGACAAATGGTTTTCACTCAGTCAAACATGGTTGGTAGTTAAGTTTGTTGACTGCATGAGTAAGCGATAAAGGGATGGAAGTGTTCTTGCTAGGCCGTGACGGTCAGGGCAGATAGCAGAAAGTATTGGTGAGTGCATGACTAATTACTTGTGGTTAGTGGCACTCACTCATGTGGGTTGGTGGTAGTTAGGAGAGAGGGTCATGAGTGCATGACTCACTGCCATGTGCCTAGGCTAGGATGCCGATGAGGGTGATCAATAGTGCTCATTCACTCATGAAAGGAAATGAATATTAGAAAAAAGGGCACAAGTGTGTGAGGTGCTACCACATGTTTTGGTCTATGTGAAGGTACAAAGTTAAAGATATATCAGGTTGGAGGAAGATCTATGGTCAGCATAAAGCCTTAAGGAAAAGATTCAAACAAGATAATCTTCAAGGAATTGTGCCATGCTGAAACCTAGAGGGATCTAGTCAGGGATCGGGTAAATTAAAATAGATCTATGAATTAGTTTTAAAGGTGGAACAAGACTTGATATCAGCCATTGATGAGGATTTCATGCCAGGAAAATGGCCATTGGAACAATTTTTCAAATATTTAAATATTTCCTTCAGGGTTTCAGAGCAGTGGACCTTGTCATTTATTGCCAAACAATAACTATTAAAATCTGATCTTGAGGATTACATCATCATATCTAAGGATGGTGTATGGATAGGGATTGGGTAACTAAATGGTGCATTTATGAGGTGAAATGATAAATGAGGTTTTTGGTAAAGACATGCAGATATGTCAAACCCTATTTTTGGCTCTTGTCTTCCCTGCCTTAAATGCAGATAGTATTTTCTATTATCCCTAGGTTTTGAATGGCTTCTTCTCTAGATTTTCTCAATGTGGAGTATGGAAGAGATTTTCAGGTTGGTGGGTAGGACTGTATTGGGGATCAGAAAGTGAAATTAGATCAAATATTTTCTTGATCTTTTGAAGAAAGATCAAACCAATTGTTTGGATCAAGAAAAGGAGGTTGCATTAGATCAGTGTGATAAAGAAGGACATGTGTCAGATGATCATCATCTTTATGGTTTTACTCCTTCTATATATCTCCTTCTTTTCTATGTTGTAAGGGTTTAGAAGTCTTGGATTCCAAGTGCTAGTTCCAAGCTTTGTCCTAGGGAATATAACAGACTGTATCATATTGTATGTAGAATGAATAGAAAGTTCTTGTAATCTTTAGCATATTATTTTAGTGGTTTATTTCAGATCATACTGGAGCATGTACATGATTCATCATACTTAATACAATGATTCCTGTTACAGGTCTCTCCTTAGTGTCAATCTTATGAGTTTTGGGTTTTTTTATTCACTGCATAGTGTAATCACATAAAAATGGTCATCTAAACCCTAGACCCCCAATCTCAACAATTAACCAAGAAACCCTAATCTTGATAAACCCTAAGTCCTAAATCAAACATGCAATTCTTCAATCTATCAATTTGTAGCTAATCTGACATGAACCCTAGGTCCTAATCAATATTCATATGTGATTAGTTAATCAATTCCTGAAATCATTATACATTAGCAAATAAACCTTATGATTAATTATTTAATTGATATTCTAATATATTAATTAAATACAAATACAAATTTTTCAATTAAATCAAAAGGGAATTAAATTAATTAATAAAAACAAATATGCATTCAAAATCATTTAAATTATTAAAAATGCATATGACATCATCAAATCCAGTCAAATGATTATTAAATTGGAAACAATCCAGTTCTACTCAGTTAACTAATTCTCCACTATTTATCATTTTGGAAACATTTGAGTTAACTAAGAAATGAATATGGAAGTTTCCAAAAATACTGACCAATCAGTTCAGTCAACTGACTCTCTCGACCAATCAATTGCTTGCACATGGATTATGCTTCTTCAATCAAATGTGAGCTACTCTTTTCTTTTGATCTTGACCGTCGATTCGAGAGAGATTTATATAAAAGATAAACTCATTCCCTTCACAAAGGATCCTAAATTTTTCATTATTGTTATTATATTGCATTTTACTCTCAAGCATGTTCTAGCTTTCTTGCATTTTAACTTTCAACTTGTTTATCTTTAATTGTTAGTTTGTTTAAGCATGAAAATCTAATTTAGAGCATATTTCAATTTGGTGTTATTTAAAAAAATCAATCACACTTCAATTTGGTGCCCTTAAAATTGAATCTTAATTACCTTTGGATTAATAACAATCTGCATCTTGCATTCATCATTTTAGATCAATCATCTAGATTAAAAATCCTTCATTTAGGATATTGGTGTAGTCACTGAGTTTGTGATGAACTAAGAGAAAAATCATACTCCTTACTAGAAGGCAATGGGTCATTGTCAGTTAGTGTAGTTTATTTTGATTTCATATTTTCTAACGCACTAACCACGTAAAGACTCATTGAAGTGTGTGTGTTTGTTGTGTAGCTTGCAGGTACCCATTTTCACACATACATTTTTGGCTCCCACTGTGGGGCTCGAACCCATGACCACAAATCATTCTATCTTCTGTCTATTATTCTCTTAGTGCCTTTAAGTTTTGTTTCAGCTCATTCCATCTCTATGCTATCACTTTTCTAACAGATTTGCATTATTTTTTTTAGTGCATTTAATCATTTTTATCTTGCATGTCATTTTTGTTGATTGCTTGTTTTTCTTTTTAGCTTGCATGTAATTTTTGTAGGTTGCATGTCTTTTCTTTTTAGCTTGCATGTCATTTCTATAGGTTGCATGTTTTTATTTTTAGCTTGCATTTAATTTCTGTAGATTGTATGTTCTTCTTTTTAGCTTGCATGCCATTTTTGTAGGTTGCATATTTTTATTTTTAGCTTGTATGTCATTTCTGTAGATTGCATGTTTCTCTTTTTAGATTACATGTGTTTTTGTATTTTAAATTGATAAAAAAAACAAGTTTTTACTGATTCTCTAATTCTCATGATTGTCTTTGTTTTCTATTTTTCTATTTTCACAGCCTAACAATGGTTTTCAGGATGTTATAAATGAAGAAAAAAATCATAAACTACTAATGAGTTTGATGTAGGATGCTCGTCAAAGACTTTGTGTGTCTTCCAAAACTTTCATGTCTGCTTTTAGTAGTTAGATAACACTTCATATTTGGTGCTTTAAAAGAATCAATTTTCTTATGTGTTTGAAGTGTTATTTAGATTTGTAATCCCAAAGAATTACATGAACATATCCTCTCTCCTTGCCTTCATGGATCTTGGGTATAAGATAAATTCATGCAAATATTTTATCATGGCTACCTCCTGAGAGCTTTAATAGAGCTGGTGAGAGTGGATTTCCCAACTGGTAACAGGCTAAAGCCAAGCCCTTCCGAACCGGTATATAAGAGATGTCATTGTGATTAGTGTCACAGTAAACATTTGTTGATTACATTATACCACAAATAAAATCTCCCTCAGTACCCTTGTGGTGTGTAAAAACCTACAAAACATAACTTTTGTAGGCTGGGAGGCCCCCATAACAGAGCTAATCTATCACAAGTATAACCACCTGAACGGATGCCTTAATTAAAAATCTTTGTTGTAGTATCCAAAATCCCTCTATCTTCTAGCACCAAAGGTTAGAGACCAACTAAGACATCTCAAATTTTCACAACTCTTAGTAGAGATAACAGTCCCTTGGGAAGTTATTACCCTTGGGATTTGAAGCTTGGTGTGCATGAGAAGTGAGTGCACTATAAGGAGGAGCCCATGCCTCCAAGCTTCTAAGTTGTCCACTATGAGTAGGAATGGATGAACTTTGGTTCAAGTTGGAATTCAAAAGATATTTCCCTGGCTTACCTAGGATTGTGGTGTGTATGTACTTTTTACAACAAACATTCTTCTTGATGTTTCTTGCATGAGTGAAACATCAAAACATAAGCCAAACAATCAAAACAAACATCAAAATGCTTAAACAATTCCAAATCTTCACTCTTAGGTGTTAAGCTGTCAAACTCTTGTTCGATTTTTTGCATCTACTTTCAAACTCTGAAATCAATCAAATTTTTATCCAAATTGGTATTGTATTGTGACGGTTATGTCCGAATTTTCACAAAATTTGTGTTCTCACAACATCATCACTACTCTATCTTTGACTAAAATATGTTGATAGTCTGACTCGCTTGCTATTTCAAAATTTGACTTTTCTATGCTAGTCCAAGTGATTTGTTACTTTAAACATCTTTGTCTGCATTGTCCTTATCTTGAGTTGCGAGAGCAGGTTTGTTAACCTTGAATCAAGATCGGAGTCATTGCTATCTCTCTCTTAGTTGGGTATTATCTCTTTTGTCTTTTGGTCTTGGACTTAATCAACACTTTAGATATCACTTCAGCACCTGTCAGTCAATCAATGAATTCATCATACCTCCTCTTTAATCTTCTAAGAAAGTGCATCAAGCCAATCTTACAATGTCTAAAATAAAATGGGCTAAACCTTATGGTCCTAACAATGTGCAAGAAGATATTATTATGGTAGCTTTATCAAAAGAGATTCAAAATTTTAAATCTGAACTCCAATAATTAAAGGGGGGAAAAGGATACACCATCCAACAAATCCTCATTAAGGTCAATCTATCATTTTCTAGCTGATCATGATTCTCACATCTCTCTACTTCCTTCCAACATAGACAAATCTTATTATGACCATCCTACCTTTGATCAAGAGAATGTAGATAAAACTATGGTAGAATTAGATGAAAGTCTTTTCTATCTACAAAAGAAAGATATTGCAGGTCAAGAAGCATCTAATTATCTTTTAGAGAGAGTTTTTACTCCTTTGGGATAATATTATAAATCAGCATTGGAAGAACTTCTTGAGCATAATCTCATCACATTGCCTCAATCCACATCATGTGGATTGAGATTCTTGAGTACCTATTATGCATATCATTGACATAACGAGCATAAAAATTTATCTTGCATGGAGTTGAAACAAAAAATCCAAGATCTTCTATATGATGAAATAATCAAAGTGGAAAATCCTAATGAATCATCTAGTGAAGATACTAATCTCAAGCATGATCAATATCAGGAATCTATGTCTAGAAACGGTTCCCATATCATGTCTACTTCTTCCACCATTCTTCCATCTCCTAAAGATTCAAAACCAGCCACACCATCTCTATCAAAGAATGAGCCTAATGATGACTTGTTGGAGATTTGCTTCTATGCAAATAATTGATTGTATGTTTGTCATTGATGAAAACATATAATACACAACAGTGTTCTATATGCAATTATCAATACAAATGTTTTGGAGATATGTGTGTTTACTTCCATGATGTATACATGTTCTAGATGATATGTGCATTCACACCGAGTCAGATATGAAGTTTTAGTTAAGTTATGTGAATCAGTTATGGAAGTTATAGCTTCTAAAGTTTATCTGATAAGAGCCTACATAATTATAGTGCTTCTTTGGTTGCGCCTATCATTAGGATATGCGTGTTTGTATTCATGTTTATTTATGAGTCAATAATGAGTATCCAAAGGCTCTAAACGTGTTTTAAAAGAATCATGATGTTTGAGTTAATTTAGTGAAGCCGACTTGGTGAAGTGTCATGTCCATTCAGTTGAGTTGCATGGTCCTAATTCAGATTGTGTGATTAGTTAATTTGACAAATAAGTTGATGAATTTTTTCCAAATACCATCGTTACCTTATCCTTGGTGAAGATACATATAGCAATTTAAATGTGTTCGCTAAGTGTGGAAAAATGAAGTGAAAAAAAAAAGATAGAAGAGAGAAGAAATTCAGATAGAATAAATTTAAGATCTATGTGAAGAAATAAAAGAAGATTACAATTCATTGGAATTGATCAAGACAACAGGTCTACTCAAACAGTTCTTATATCAGATATAGTGTCTATTCTATTGAAGGTTGCATCCTTCATCATTTTAGTAGTGAGATTTTTGGACAGTGAGTCCTCACCCCTAAAAGGGTTACTTGTAAAAGACTCCTAACAGGGTTCGACCTTTAACCAGGTCTCTGTACTTCTTGCATTATAAAGATCAACTCTTAACAGGGTTGTAAGATCTTCTAACAAGGATCATTATAAACTAGTGCATATATTTGTGGGTGCTAATTCCCACCAGGGTTTTTGGTGTAGGAGCACCCTAGTTAGGCTTAGGATTTAAATGAAATAAGGACACCATTTGTAAGACCCAGCCCCGGGATTGGCATTTATAATCCCTCGGTTTGCTGAAGGTCATTAGGTTGTCCTCAACTCACCTTTAGCATACTTTATATTTCTTGTAATAATATCCATCTTGGATACCCAAATTTGGTTTAAGACCAAGATTGGCTATTTAGTCTAGGATTGCGAAATTTGTTAAACAATTTCTTGCAAGTAAACTCTAAACATTCCCAAGCGGCTTGTTGGTTATAAACTAGATTGTAACCGCTGGGAACATTCTCTACTTAACCCAGTGACGGGAAGTAGAAGACACAAAATTTTGTAATCTGTTTTACATCAATA
>MU226856.1:677344-708627 GCA_018584345.1 Thuja plicata | reverse complement strand
GATTCAGATAGTGTGTACCCAGTTGGAGGTTGTGATAACCTGTATTGAGATATTTCAGCACTTATGATAAGTGTGAAAGGTACACCCAAGCAGAGGAGTTTCGTCATTCAGTTTCATTGATAACCTTTAGAAGGTTTTGAAGGACAAATTTAGTCCTATTCCACACTTATGCTGCCCACTTGCATCATTTTTTACCTAATCAGTTTCCCCGTAACTAAAATTGTGGAGTTCTCTATTATGTTATCTGAATGTGCATTTGCTTTAAGTTAATTTATAATTAAGTGAAGAAAAGAGTTAAATAGCTAATAACTGATTCACCCCCCCTTTCAGTTATCCTTTGAGACTATTCCATAAATTGGTATCAGAGCCAAGTTCCTTGGAGAGAAATCCTAATAGCTTAAGGTAGATCATATGGCATACTTCAAGAAAGAGAGTCCTAAGTTTGATGGAGAAAACTATCTTGAATGGAAGAACAAAATGATAACACATCTTCAGTGCATTGGATTTGAGATCTATGAAATTTCCACTCATGCAATTGATGTTTCCACCTTGAAAGACCTTGCAGAAGAAGACTCTATAATTAAAAAAAAGGAAGTGTTCACTCAAAATTCAATTGCCAAAGAAGCCCTAATCAGTGTCGTATCCGATAGTGAATTTTCTGAGATCAAGAAGGTAGATAAAGCATACTCTATTTGGAAATACTTAGAAGATATGTTTGAAGGAGACATCCAAGAAAATAATGCACATAGAAAGACATGGAAGAAAATATACAACAACTTGGAGATGCTACCTGAAGAAAACATCAGAGCCTACAATCAGACTATTAATGAAGTAGTTTCAGGTACAATAACAATGGTGGAGAAATTTCAGAGGATGATATAATGGACAAACTAATGACCACATTGATAGCAAACTATGAGAGCAAGATCAATATCTAAGATGAGACTATGCGATTTTCAAAAGACTTCAAGAGGGAGACTTTGATTAGAAAAATATCTTCATTTGAGATATCAAGATTAAAGACAGAACCTAAAAGTGAGACAACTTTCAAAACCTCAGTCCACAACAAGAAATCTATAAGAAGCTTTAGTAATAATGAAGAAGTGGATACAAAACTAGAAGAAATAATTGCTATGATTACCAAGAAAGAAAGGAAAGGTAAAGGGAAATATGAAGGACAACTACCATTCAAATTTTTTTCATGCAACAAAGTTGGTCACTCTGCATCCAAGTGTCCTACAAGAGTCAAGAAGTTCAGATCAGATTACAAGCCCAAGTACACTAAAGAATATTATCATGCTGAAGATGGTGTAACTAATGATGATTCTAGAGAAGATGAAATTGGATTAATTTCCATTAAAGACATTGAGAATATTCTTGAAGAAATGGACAAAGAAGATGAAGAAAAAGAACAAGAGTTAGAATTAGTTTCAAAAGATGACATCAGAAATGACTAGATCATTGACAACAGATGTTCACACCACATGATAGGAGACAAAGATAGATTCATACATTTGGACAAGTACAAAGGTGACATGGTTAGATTTGGAGATAAAACTCCCAAACCTATCATAGGCAAAGGTTCTATCACCTTAGATGGAAAGAATAAGATAGATGATGTTCTTTATGTTGATGGCTTACAACATAACTTACTAAGTGTTGGACAATTGCATGATAAAGGATATCTTTTGGAACTTAGAAACAACCAATGCATCATTAACAAAAAAGAAGGAGACATGATTGCATTAGGCTCAAAGACCAAAGGTAATGTCTTTCAGCTCAATTCAGAAGTAAGTTGTTTTATTGCAAAAGTGGATGACTGTTGGCTATGGCACAAGAGACTTTTTCATATAAATTTTGACAACATAGTCAAGATAAGTAATGTAAAGGTAGTAAGAGACCTTCCAAGTATTTCTAGACCAGTTGACACTATGTGCAGGGAATGTGTGTTGGGGAAGCATGTGAGGACTTCATTCAGGAGAAAACAAGACTCTACTGAAAACAAATTAGATCTGATACATACAAACCTATGTGGACCTACTCAGACAAGATCATACTATGGAGAAATGTATTTTATTTCGTTCGTTGATGATTTATCAAGGATGATGTGGGTTGCATTCTTAAAATAAAAATATGAAGCTTTGAGAAGTTCAAAATATTCAAAGATAAGGTTGAGAATGAATCTAGATTGAAGATAAAATGTCTGAGATCTGATAGAGGAGGAGAATTCACCTCTGACTAGTTTTATGATTACTATGAAGAACATAGAATAAAAAGATAGTTAAGAGAACCTAGAACCCCTCAGCAGAATGGGATTGTAGAAAGAAGGAACAAAATAATACTTGACATAGCACGCATTATCATGATTTAAGGAAAGGTTTCCCATACCTATTGGAGAGATGTGGTCAATACAATAGTCTATACTATCAATAGAATACAATTGAGGCCTGACGTAGATAAGACACGTTATGAACTTTGGTTTGGTAATGTACCTACTATAAAATACTTCAGAGTATTTGGAAGAAAGTGCTACATCAAGAGAGATGATAGTATTGGAAAATTTGATGCTAGAAGCGATGAAGGTATTTTTCTTGGCTACTCTACTGAAAGAAAAGCCTATAGATGTTTTAATTTATGATTGAAAAATATCATTGAAAGTACTCATGTGAAGATTGATGAGAATTTTATGATTCATGAAAGAGACTATGAATGTGCTCCCATGATTGAAGATGATCCCAGACCTATCAATAAGGACACAATTATTGAATAAATGTTTGACTATATTGATGTGTCATGCAACAATCCTGAACCAAGTGAGGAAGAATCACAGATTACAGATGAGAGTGTCACTTTTAAGAACTCAAAATACACATCCAAATATGAATCTAAGGAAGAAATTATTGGAGATCAGAGCACTAAAGTTTTGACAAGATCCAGATAAAAAATTTCAACCGTTGACGAAGAGGTATGCTTACTTTCTCAGATTGAACCCTTAAGTGTTGAATATGCGTGCAAAGATTCAGATTGGAAAAGTTATATGCAAGAAGAATTAGATAAAATAATCAACAATGAAACCTGGGAACTAGTCCCTAGACCTCATTAAAAGAACATGATTGAAGCAAAGTGGATATTAAGGAACAAAATGAATGAAGAAGGAACAGTGGTAAGGAACAAAGAAAGATTAGTATGTAAAGGATATGCACAGAGAGAAGGAATAGACTACACTGATACATTTTCCCCTGTGAGAAGATTGGAAGCTTTCAAATTGTTTTTGGCCTATGCAACATTCAAGAACTTCAAAGTATATTAGATGGATGTCAAGTCAGCTTTTCTAAACGGTGACTTGAAGGAAGAAGTCTACATAGAGAAACCTGAAGGATTCAAACTTTCAGTCAAAATAGACATGGTATGCAGACTAAAGAAAGAACTTTATGGACTTAAACAGGCCCCAAGAGCTTAGTATGAGAGACTTGATGGTTACTTAACAAAGATAGGATTTAGAAAAGGAGCAGAAGACTGTAATTTATTCATAAGAGAGACAGATGAAGGATTACTACTCGCTGCTATTTTTTTATGAAATTATCTTTGGAGGTAATGACAAACTGAGTAAAGAATTCACCAAAGAAATGAAAAGTGAGTTTGAAATGAGCATGATCGGACCTATCAAATATTTTCTTGGATTGAATGTAAAACAAACAGACAAAGGCATATTCATAAATTAGTCTAAGTATGGGAAGGATATATTGAAGACTTTCAAAATCAAAGATTGAAAACCAGTAAGCACCCCCTTGATAACAGGAAGAAATATTTCTAAAGATGATGATTCCATAGTAGTTGGAAAAACTCTATACAAGTCTATGATTGGAAAACTCATATATCTTACTCAATCTAGACCTGATATTTCTAATGCAGTTGGCATTGTTGGAAGATTTGCAGCTAAACCTAAACAAAATCACCTAATGGCAATAAAAATAATATTCAAATATTTAAAAGGAACTATAGACTATGGTTTATGGTATCCTAACTTAGAGAATATACAACTTCATGTGTATACTGATGTTGATTGGGAAGGTTGTGTTGATGACAGAAAGAGTACATCAGGAGGAGCAGTATTTCTTGGAGACAGATTGGTCACTTGGACAAATAAAAAGTATAATTGTATCTCTCAGTCAATAGAAGAAGTTGATTATGTTGCAGCAACATTGAATTTCTGAACAATGGTTTGGATTAGACATATGATTAAAGACTTTGGTATTCAGATTGATTATCCTATTTTTATTCATTGTGACAACACTAGTACTATCTACATGTCAAGGAACCCTGTGATGCATGCAAAGAAAAAACACATTGAGATCAAATACCATTTTTTCAGAGAAAAAGTTGTAGAAAAAGAATTAAATTTGGATTATGTGAGCACTAAAGAACAATTAACAGATATTTTTACAAAACCATTATCAAAATATACTTTTGAGTATTTCAGGGAGAAGCTCAAAGTAATTCCCTTTCCTGAGTCTGATTAGAATTTGCAGCAAGAACATCATTCCTTGGTGACTAATGAATGGTTGACTACTCTACTTCTAGAGTAGTACCTATGCCTAATGGTTTTTAACACCCTTTTCCATTGATGTGAAAGGGGTAGTATTAGTAAGGGGGAGCATATACTCTAGTGGAGTATACAGGTAGAAGAGTAGCAATAGTGAAGAGGAACTTTTGATGAGGATATTGAGAAGATTGTAAAAATAAGGAAGACACTTTGAGTTGATGATATCATATGTTTCCACCAATGTCAAAGGAGGAAATTGTTGGATATTTTCTTCTGTGCAAATAATTGATTGTATGTTTGTCATTGATGACAACATATAATACACAGCGGTATTCTATATGTAATTATAAGTACAGATGCTTTGGAGCTATGCGTGTTTAATTCCATGATGTATACATGTTCTAGATGCTATGTGCATTCACGCCGAGTCAGATATGAAGTTTGAGTTAAGTTATGTTAATAAGTTATGCTAGTTACAACTTTTGAAGATTATCTGATAAGAGCTGACGTAATTACAGTGCTTCTTGGGTTGCGCCTATCTTCAGGATATGCATGTTTGTATTCATGTTTATTTATGAGTCAATAATGAGTATCCAAAGGCACAAAATGTGTTTTAACAAAATCGTGATGTTTGAGTTAATTTGGTGAAGCCGACTTGGTGAAGCATCACGTCCATTTAGTTGAGGTGCGCAGTCCTACTTCTGATTATGTGATTATTTAAGCTGACAAAGAAGTTGATGAAGTGTTTCCAAATACCTTCATGACCTTATCCTTGGTGAAGATACATATAGCGGTTCAAATGTGTTCGCTAAGTGTGGAAAAATGAAGTGAAAAAAATAGACAGAAGAAAGTAGAAAGTCAGATAGAATAAATTGAAGATCTATGTGAAGAAAAAAAAGAAGATTACAATTCATTGGAACTGATCAAGACAATAGGTCTACTCAAATAGTTCATCTATCAGATATAGTGTATATCTATTCTACTGAAGGTTGCAACCTTCATCATTTTAGCGGTGAGATTTTTGGACAGTGAGTCCTCACCCCTAAAAGGGTTACTTGTAAAAGACTCCTAATAGGGTCCGACCTTTAACCAGGTCTCTGTACTTCTTACATTTTAAAGATCAAATCTTAACAGTGTTGTAAGATCTTCTAACATGGATCATTATAGACTAGTGCAAATATTTGTGGGTGTTAATTCCCATAGGGTTTTTTACCTAAATTGTTTCCCCATAACCAAAATTGTGGAGTTCTCTATTGTGTTATCTGAATGTACATTTTCTTTATGTTAATTTATAATTAAGTGATGAAAATAATGAAATAGATGATAACAGATTCACCCCCCCCTCTCAGTTATCCTTCAGGACTATTCCAAAATGATTATGTCTACCCTCAAGGAATATCTCTAAAAGAGATCTAAGCTAATCAAAATATGTTTGCAAGTCTTTCTCAGGCTTCAAAAATCATAGACGCAAAGCTTCCATGTGCTTCAATGCTTATCATGCCTATGCCAAATGATTGTCCACCAGCCTATCAAGAATCCCACATGCAGATCAAAAATCCTACCTCATCCTTAAAAGTGGCTCCATGTCAAGAGGGCAATTCACAGTGTGAAGAAAGGAATATCAGTAATGATCAAGATCAAGACACCATTCATCCTTATCCAAGATTTTACCAAATTTTCATATCTCAAGAGTCTCATGATGATTCTATCATCCCCTTCCATTTCTTCCAAGAAGATAGCCCTCCATCTCCCAAGAAAGATCAAGATATCTTTCCAGCATCTATAATGAACCTATTGAAAATCAAGAGAAATGTACCCTTTCTAAACCATCTAATGATCCTTGTCAAGATCAGAGCATCCCATCATCTCCTTGTCATACTTCTCCATATTCATATCTAGAAACCATGATTCCTCAAAATACCTTGAAGAAAAATAAAACCCCTCAAGCTTCAGCTGCTCCTATCCAAATTGCTCTTATCAAAGCTACTCATGCACCTATTGATATAAAGATGAATTCAAAAGAGAAGAGCCTTGGTCATGCAGCTTAGTCTAAATATGTTGATATCCCTTCCACACCTTATCTCCCTCCATTCAAATGTAAGAATCAGCCTTTTCCATCCTCCAAATCCCTCCTTGGTCCCTATATCCCAAAGGTAAAACCATAAAACCTTCCATCTATATTGGGTCATTATATCCCTCCATCTACCATAACTACTAGCTTATCACCCACTTACCCTATCCCCCATCAAGGTCAACAAAGACATACATCCTTGAACTCTCCCTATCAAACCATCCATATCAATCCTATTCATCCATGAGCCTACATTGCTATATTATTTTTTCCCTAACTTGGGTAATCTTGAGGAGATTGTCCTTGAGGGTTTCATTCACCCTCTTCATCCATTATTGTCTTTTTTCATCATCCATCAACTTTGTAATCCATCTATAATGTTCTACACCTTGCTAGACATTGGGGGTGAACCAATGTGATCTTTCTTGAGAACGAGTAATCTCTAAAAGAAAAAAAATCTAAAAATTGGAAAAATTCTTGAAAAAATGGTCATCTTGGTGAAAACCTTGCAATAGGTGCCTTGATACATCATTCAAAAAAATAAAAAAAATGAGAAAATACAAAATAATTGAAAAAAAGGGATGGCGACATAGACCACATGCTTACTAGGTTTTCAATGATCACATCATCAAGCAAGACCCCATCGCTTGGGGCATTTCAATTTCATCACATCACATCAAGTTGATATTATCATAAATCAAAAGCAACCCAATAAATTGTCTTATAAAGTGATGGATACACTCAAAGCCAGATAGATCGGTGTTAGATGAGTCATTCATTTTTGAAACTAGGCACATTGATCAAATTGGCTTCATCATTTCCAATCAAGTTAATTTATGCTAAATAGAATCTCTACCAAGTAGGTGAAAACCTAGTAAACAAGTGCCTCTTGATCTCAATGCTCCATCTATCAATGCTCAGTCTTGACATCAATCCTTTTCTTCATTTTGTACATATCTTTTAGTCACTTTCGTGACACTTTGGTTCTTCTGAGAACCCTCCTGGCTTGAAATTGATCCAGAGTCATAGTCTAGGGGCAATCAATTCAGATTTTTCCTCGTAGTATGATTCAATTTAGTCATCATTACTTGGTACTTGGGGCATGGGTCCCCAAATTTGATCACATCTTTGGCTTACACTAGAGTCAGTAATCTTTTCATTTCTGAAGGACAGCTTGCTACTGATGCAAACAGGTGTTTCTCAACACCCTAATCAAAAGTGTTTCTTAACACTATCTTTGGACACATTTGTGTTTCTTAACACACATTGGATACCACAAATATAAGAAATAGATCGATAGCAATCAAACACATCACACTCACAAGAATAATGATGTTTCTCAACATCTCATACATATACACATCTGAAAACTTTGAAACTGGTTGAAGTATGCTAAACTTCTATTTGTATGCTACCTGTTCTCATTGATTTTTTGTCAATATTTTCTTTTTCTACTGCTTGTTCGTGTGCTCCCTATGATTCTACAATGTCAACTAAATAGGGTGTATGTGATAAGAGCTCATAAATTAAGGTGAAAAAGCCTCACATCCCTCGATCCTGTTTATTTGTATGCCAAGGTGAGGTCAGAACTATCTCCTTGACTGTTATTGCTCTACTTGTTTACACAAGGTCGCACTCATAGTTATCTTGTCTTTGAATGCCTTGATATTGGTGTACACTTGCAACATCAACTTGAAATGACATTCAGGTCATCTTGACTATTGTGCCTCAATGCTTACATTAGTTTCCCATATCTTATCCAATGGAATTCATATTCATATTCTTATTGTCACAGTGGCACCAGTAAGGGTTGTATCGACTCTGATGTTCCAAAAATGTTTGATGATGAAAAATTTCATTACTAAAGGTTCAGTGACTACAGCTTAGGTTGCATTCATGTTAGTCTTACATATGCATCAGCATGGTTTTGAAATCTTCATAATATCTATATCTCTCTCCAATGTGAAGGATCTAAGGTTCTTAATGATCAAATCTTCCTTTTTCCAGGTAGTCAGTTGTGTGTGAACATGAAATCCCTTGCTGATTTGACTATCCTGATTCCATTTTTAGGAACAAAATTGAAATTTTAAATTGTCCACTTACACAACCAATGGAAATCTCTCATGCTTTTCTTCTAATCAATCCATGTATCATACTTTTGGTCAATCTCGGTCAAACATGACCTCTCATGAAGTACATCTTTTTTTCTAACCATGTGGGACCTATTTCTAATCAAACTAGCTTCTTCTTGCATCATGTTATCAATCAAATTGACTCTCATCACTGGGAAAACTAGCCATATTTTGATTTCTCTCCCGAGGGGGTAGGATCAGGATATCAATATTCCAGTGATCACATCCTCAATCAAAACCCCATCGCTTGGGGCATCTCAGCTTCATCACATCAAATCAAGTTGAGATCATCTTAAATCAAAGGAAACCTAATTAATGGAATTATACAGTGGAGAATACACTTGAAACCAGACAAGATTGGTGTTATATGGGCTATTCATTATTGAAACCAGATACATTGATCGAATTGGCTTCATCACTTCAAATCAAGTCAATTTGCTTGCTAATCAAATCTCTTAACGGTGACCAGTTTCATTGCTTCAAATCAAATTGGTTATTCATTCAAACCAATCCAAAGGTTTAAGAGTTCTTGATATATTTTTAGTTTCATCATTTCAAATCAAAATGAGCATTCTATTTTTATATTTTGATCGATCTTCATCTAATCAAGCTCGAATTCGATCTTCTTCAAAAGAATGGTTTCATTGCTTCAAATCAAACTATTATGGGTCTTCTCGCTAACAGGTCTTTGAATCAATGCATTGATCACACATAAATTCAAAGAGGGGAAAATGTCATCACATAAAAATGGTTATCTAAACCCTAGACCCCCAATCTCAATAATTAATCAAGAAACCCTAACCTTGATAAACCCTAAGTCCTAAATCAAAAAGGAAATTCTTTAATCTATCGATTTGTAGCTAATCTAACCTGAACCCTAGGTCCTAATCAATCACTGTACTTGATTTATCAATTAATTCCTAAAATCATAATAGATTGGAAAATAAACCTTGTGATTAATTATTTAATTGATATTCTGATATATTAATTAAATAAAAATACAAATTTGTCAATTAAATCAAAAGGCAATTAAATTAATTAATAAAAAAAATGCATTCAAAATCATTTAAATTATTAAAAATGTATATGACATCATCAAATCTAGTCAACTGATTATCAAATTGGAAACAATCCAGTTCCACTCAGTTAACTGATTCTCCACTATTTATCATTTTGGAAACATTTCAGTTAGCTGAGAATTGAATATGGGAGTTTCCAAAAAGACTGATCAGTCTGTTCAGTCAATGACTCTCTTGACCAATCAAATTTCTTGCACATGGATTGTGCTTCTTCAATTGAATATGAGCCACTCTTTTCTTTTGATCTTGACCGTCAATTCGAGAGAGATTTCTATAAAAGAGAAACTCATTTCCTTCACAAAGGATCCTAACTTTTGCATTGTTGTTATTATACTGCATTTTACTCTCAAGCATATTCTACCTTTCTTGCATTTTAGCTTTCAACTTGTTTAGCTTTAATTGTTAGTTTATTTAAGCATGAAAATCTAATTTAGAGCATATATCAATTTGGTGTTATTGAAATGAATCAATCACACTTCAATTTGGTGCTCTTATAATTGAATCTTATTTAGCTTTAGATTAACAATAATCTGCATCTTGCATTCATCATTTTAGATCAATCATCTAGATTAAAAATCCTTCGTTTAGGATATTGGTGTAGTCACTGAGTTTGTGATGACTTGAGAGAAAAATCATACTCCTAACTACTAGAAGGCAATGGGTCATTGTCGATTACTGTAGTTATTTATTTCAATTTCATATTTTCTAACCCACTAACCACCTAAAGACTCGTTGAAGTGTGTGTGTTTCTTGTGCAGCTTGCAGGCACCCATTTTCACACATACACATTGTAATAACCTAAAAGTGGTTACCTAAACCCTACACCCCTAATCTCAGTCTCATATCAAGAAACCCCAGTCTTGATAACTCTAAGTCCTAAACTAAAGAGACAATTCATCAATTTCAAGTTAATCTGATTTGAATCCTAGGTCCTAATTAATCAGCATACTTGATTGATTAATTAATTCCTAAAAATACAATATATTGGCAAATAAACCTTATGTTAATTATTTAATTGATATTCTAATATATTAATTAAATAAAATTACTAAATTGTCAATAAAATTCAAAAAGGAATTAAATTAATTAGTAAAAACAAAATATGCATTTAAAATAAATTAAATCTTTAAAATGCATATGATGTCATCAACTTTTTTTTTTTGAATTAAAATGTGCATTTAAAATCAATTAAATCTTTAAAAAATGCATATGATGTCATCAACTAATTTTTGGAAATAAATCTATTTTATTCAATTGATTTAATCTTATATTTTCTGAATTGGAAATAAATTTGTTTTATTTAGTTGATTTATTATTATCTTTTTTCATTTTGGAAACAAATCTGTTTTATTCAGTTAATTTAATCTTATCTTTTTATCATTTTGAAAACAAATCTGTTAATTGAAAACTGAAAACTGATTTTGGAAGTTTCCAAAAAGGCCGAATCTTTCATGCAATCAAATTGCATGCACATGGATTGTGCTTCCTCAAATTTAATCTGAGCCACTTATTTCCTTCAATCTTGACCTTCAACTTTGGGAGAGATTTTCTATAAAAAAAGAGCTTCATTTCCTTAAAAGAGGATCCCAGTTTTAGCTATCATTATTATACTATTTTTATCATTCAAGCATTTTAGATTCTTAGTTTCAATTACTTAGATTTGTTAATTGTTTTTAGTTGTATGCAAACTTCATAATCTAGAGCATTTTCAATTTGGGCTTTGAAAAGAACAAAAATATTGCATTTGCATATCATATAGAATAATCATTTCATTTAGCTTTCAAATCCTTCATTTAGGATTTGGTGTAGTCACTGTTTCTTGCAATGACCTCAAAACAAGATTCAAACTCCTACCTACTAGAAGGCAATGAGCCGATGTCGGTTAGCCTTGGGCATTGCAGTCTTTCTAATGATGTCATTTTGTAACTACGCTAACCTCGTAATGGTTTATTGAAGTGTGTTTGCACCTGCAAGTATCTGACACAATTTCACACGCACATTTCTGGCACCCACCATGGGGCTTGAATGTCATTTTGAGCCAAAGCTTACCCAAATCTCTTTTTGATCCAAATCTGACTGCACCATCACGTCTGAAACATCATTTTAGTTGAAAATGACTATAAACTCGCCCATATCCAGTGAAAGTTAAATTTGTGGAATTGTTTTTTTGCCCAAGCAGGTTGTACGACCCTTTGCATGAAAATTGACTATCGCCAAACCTTCATTCTGCATTGTTACTCACTTTCTGCGACGACCCTTTACACTGTGTTAAATTTGATGGTCATCAAACTTTCATTTTGCATTGTTACTCACTTTCTGTGATGACCGTCATTTTTAATATTGTAGTCTACTAACATCAGTAGGGTTTGAAAAGTCTTTGCCTTCACCATTGTAGTTTTTGAAATTGTAGTCTAATTTAAAATGATCATATCTTGCTTATTTTAGGTCCAAATTGAGTACATTTTTTTTTTGGGTAGAATTGTTTGAAGATTTATAGGTTGGAGTTATTTTCTAGTTTTGGTTTCCACTTTTATCAGAAATTTTAGGTTTTCATCACTATACCTGTCTAATCCTCTATTTTGCAGCTTTTGGAGCCTTTTATGGGCTCATACGGTAACATTTTTTGGTGAATTTTTTTTCTGAAAGTGCATGATTTTTCATCTAATTTCTAAATATGCAATATGTTTTCTAATTTTTTGATTTTTCTAATACTGACCAAAGCTTTATTGTTCTTGATGCTTATCTTTTGATTAGAGCCTAACCGTAGTTTGCAGGATGGTATAAACGAATAAAAAATCATAAACTACTAATGACTTTGATGCAAGATGCTTGTCAAAGACTTTGTGTGTCTTCCAAAAATATCATGTCTGCATTTTTTAGTTAAATAACACTTTATATTTGGTGCTTAAAAAGAATCACTTTGCTTATGTGTTTAAAGTGTTCTCCAGATTTGTAATCCCAAAGAATTGCATGAATGTATCCTCTCCCCTCGCCTTTGCAGATCTTGGGTGTAAGATAAGTTCATGCAAATATTTTAGTGTGGTTACCTCTTGAGAGCTTTAATAGAGTTGGTGAGAGTGGATTGCCCAATCGGTAATAGGCTAAAGCCAAGCCCTTCTAAACTGGTATATAAGTAATGTCATTATGATTAGTGTCATAGTGAAAAAGTGTTGATTATGTTTTACTGGGAAGAAGATCTCCCTTAGTACCCTTGTGGTGCGTAAAAACCTAAAGAATGTAACTTTTGTAGGCTAGGAGGCCTTCATTATGGGGCTAATATGCCTCAAGTATAACCACCTGAATGGATGCCCTGACTAAAACATTTGTTCTATTGACCAAAATCCCTCTATCTACTGGCACGGAAGGTTAGAGACTGACTAAGACATCCCACCTTTTCATGGCTCTTAGTAGAGACAACAATCCTTTGAGAAGTGATTCCCTTAGGATTCAAAGCTTGGTGTGCCTAAGAAATGAGTGCACTGTAAGGAGGAGCCCGTGCCTCGAAGCTTCTAAATTGTTCGGTATGAGTAGGTGTGGCTTAGCTTCCGTTCAAGTTGGAATTCAATAGATATTTCCCTGGCTTACCTAGGATTGTGGTGTGTCTATTCTTTTTACAACAAACATTCTTCTTGAAGTGTCTTTCGTGAGTGAAAAATAGAAACCAAACATTAAAAACAAACATCAAAATGCTCAAACAATTCCAAATCTACACTCTTAGGTGTTAAACTGTCTAACTCTTGTCCAAGTTTCTGCATCTAGTGTCAAAACTCTGAAAATTAGTCAAATTTCTATCCAAATTGCTATTCTGTCATGACCATTTTGTCTGAATTTTCAAAAAATCTATGTTCTCACAACATCACTACTAGTTTGTCTTTGACTACAATCTGTTGACAGTCTGACTCACTTGCTATTTTGAAATCTAACTTTGTTGTGCTAGTCCAAGTGACTTGTTACTTTAATCATATTTCTCCATGTTGTACTTATCCTGAGTTGTGAGAGTAGGTTCGTTAACCTTGAATTAAGATTGGAGTTTTTGCTATCTCTCTCTCAGTTGGACATTAGCTCTTTTTTCCTTTGGTTTTGTACTTAGTCAGCACTTTAGATATCACTTTAGCACATGTCGGAAATCAATTGATTCATCATACCTTCTCTTCAATCTTCTAAGAAAGCACATCAAGACAATCTTACAATGGCTAAAATCAAATGGGCTAAACCTTATGGTCCTAACAATGAGAAAGAAGATATTCTTATGGCAACTTTATCAAAATAGCTTGAAACTTTGAAAATTGAACTCCAAGAATTAAAAGGGGAAAAAGATACACCATCCAATAAATCCTCATTAAAATCAACTTGTCCTTCACTATTTCATCATGATTCTCACATCTCTCCACTTCATTCCAATATGGAGAAATCTTGGTATGCCAATCCTAGCTTTGATCAAATGAGTTGCTCAAAAGCCCTAAAAGTTGCTGAAACACCACAAAGTCTCCCTCCAAAGGGATTAGTAACCCCATGAAAGAGAAACCTATTGGCAAGTTGAGTTCCAGAGAATACATGACTTATTTTGTATTGTCATTATGACAACAAAGTCATATAAAGTTTCTATCAAGTAAACTTGGAAGAAAAAAATGACTAAGTATAGAAAATAGGGCAGACAGAGTTAAGTAGTGATTAGCACACCATCACACATACGAGAAATCAAATCAGGGTATGTGCATTCACATATATGTTCTATGTTACATTTACATACTAAGTCTAGACATGCATGGTACAGAATGACAGTACGGATAAGTTACAACAAGAACAATACTACTGCATTTCAAAAGACAAAGCATGAAGCCAACTTATGTTTTTGGATCAGCGTATAATATTTTTTTATGTAAAGGCTAAGCACCTATGATAGTATGTTTGTAATCATGTCTTTATTATTGTAGTAAACACACTTAATCCAATTTTTTTGGAAGCATTGTGTATTATATTTTTGGGATGACTATGGTCTTGTTTTGGGTCATGTCTATTCAGGCATAAACATATATATATGCAATGAAAAGATATATTTTAAGTGTCAAAGAAATGTGGACAGTAGAGCAGTATAAAGATTTTAGTTTGAGATAGAGCCCTTAAAGAAGATAAGAGCATAAACGCATAACCAGAACTAATCAAACATCTGTGTCATATACATCAATTCACTTTTGGATATAGTGTATATTTATTCTTAGGAGGTTATAGCATTCTTTCTCATTTAGCAGTGAGCTCTTGGACAATAAGTCCTCACCCCTAATAGGGTTGTTTGTAAAAGATTCCTAACAGGGTTAGGCCGTTAACTAGGTCATTGTACTTGCATTGTAAAGACTTCTCCAAACAGGGAAAAGGAACTTTAATAGGTTCCTTATACTAGTGCAATATTTGTGGGTACTAATTCCCACTGGGGTTTTCCTCTAATCAAGGTTTCCCCATAATCATATTATGTGTTATGTGATCTTGTGTTAAGCTTCACGTGAAAAATAATTGATTTATGTTTAAAGTTTCTGAAATTGAATAATTAGCTAAACACTAATTCACCCCCCCTCTCAGTGTTTCCAACAATTGGTATCAGAGATCTGGTCCTCTGAGAGAAAATTTTAACCACTTGAGGAGATCATGGATTCAACAGAAGCTAAACATCTAAAAAAGAATCTTGAAGTAGCCCTTGAAGATATAGATAGACCTGAGTATGAAAATGAGGAAGTTAAACTAAAAGTTGATGGCTCTCAAATTCTTATCAAGAAATTAAGGAAAGATCTGAAAGATTGCTCTACCAATGACTTGGGAAAAATGGTCACAAAGCTGAATGAAGAGAACATGTCTTTGAAGGATAAGATAAAAGAATTAAATGATCAGTTAATTGATATCCTAACAACTATTGAAGAGAATAACAAAGAAAATAAATAGTTAGATGAAGAACTCATACAAGCCAATATGAAAATCTTGGAATTGGAAAACATCAAGAACAAGATTGAATCTGAATTATCAGGAGAAAAAGACAAGATTGATAAACTTCACACAAGTTCTGATTTAATTCAATCACAGCTTTATGCACAAAAACTAAAAGGTGATACCACTGGTATGGGATACAGTATAGCTCAAATTGAGATCAATTCATCACAAGAAAGAAAGAAAGCTCTAACAGAATCTACAACATGAAAGAAAACTAAAACTCTTGAAGAGACTAAAGGAGAACCACCAAAAGATAAGCACAAGACAGTTAACCACACTTTCTATGCCTATAACAAGCATGGACACATAGAAAGAGATTGTAGGAATGTAAGACCCTTCAATGGTTACTATTACTCATGTAATAAGTTTGGTCATAGGGCTATTCATTGTAGGTCAAATCAAAGAAACCAGTCACAACTAAACCAAAGGAATCAGACTCGATACAATCAAAGAAATCAACCTCAAGGAAATTTGTAGAGCATTACATGTCAGATATGTAATTACAATGGACACACAACCAAGCAATGCATCATGATGAATAACAACATCAGACCTCCTATCATCTATAACTCATTTGGAAAAGCTGGATAGATCTCAAGACTTTGCAGGTCAAGAATACAAGGACAAGAGAGTCCTAAAAAGTCTTTGTTTGAAGAATCAGGAGAAGTAAAGTTTGTGGAAGCTAAAGATAACTCAGATAAAATATGGATTGAAGTAAAGAAGGATAATGAAGAGAACAAGGTATTAGATGCATCCTTAGTGGACGCACCTTCTACTTCTGATTAGTTGACCCTCATGGTCTTAGGGGGAGCTATTCTAGCTCTAGACCCCTACATGGCTAGTATACTCACCTCTGAGTATGTGCCTTTGGATTCATTTTAGTGATAACAAAAGAATAAAGTATTCATTCATGCATTATCCATAATGCATTCTAAACAAAGTTTGGAACTCTCTGTGAAAACTGTGTACGGTAGCAAGCATTAAATGCAATAACCTTTATAAAAATCAGTAAATATTCAAACATATTCACATTTGCATTTGAGATCACATTATTTGGAGAGCACAGGAGCACTGAGAATCAAGCAACTGAAAGATAATAGATTTTTTGGTTAAGTGAACAGATAGAATTTGGATCGGAATGCCAGCAGTCACGTCATTTCAATTTTCTATGAAACCCTATTTATCCAAGCAACAAGTAAGTATGGCCACTCCAGTTGTATTCGACATCACTGAAAGGAAAATATTTGTGTTTAAAAGGCACCCCTTCAAGTCCATACTAGATGATGTAGAGGGAGCATTTTCTAAGACTCAGCTTGGATTCGTGCATGTAGAGGACATTCATGCGTATATATATTGCAAAAAGGAAATAGTTGGAGACAACAACATAGAAACTCTTATTGGTTCAATGATGAAACCATACTATTCATTCAAGGATGAATATGCACATCTCACTGATAACCCTATCTTTGAGTATTCTAACATGCACAAGTTCTATGATCCATAATGAGTAAAGATATTATTGAGCAGGATACATGATGACTTATACTGGATTGGTGAGATTCCTATCTGCATCACTGTAGACCTAATCCATGAATTGACTGGACTTCCTAAGACTAGACCAGTTCTTCCTACTGATAAGGATGTTAAGAAGTAGTTTGAACAAGTTTTCTTATCTATCTAAGTGATAGGCGCGGTGTGATAGTTGATCCTATTAAGGAGGATGATATCAAACTACTCACCATGATACTTGGATACAAGTTTCAGTAGGCAAGCAGACTAAATAGTGTGTTCACAGCTATAGTTCTGGCAGCAATAAGGATAGTGAAAGATAACACTCAGTACAATCTCTATGAACTATTACACACACAACCAATTGAGAATACCAAGGCTATGAAGCATGACAAGAGCAAGATATTCAGGTTTGGCTCTTTGATCATCTACCTGTACTTTCACATTGTTGGTAAAGTTGCAAATCTTTACCTAGATAGAAGTAAACCTACTATGACTCAGATATTACTAAAAGCTACATCAGAAAGTAGTGCAAAAGATACTATGGATATGGATATCAAAACATTCAGGATCAAGATGCAGAAGAGGTACATGATACCTGAGAAGATAGTTGAGAAATACAAAGACACCATTTGCTTCATGGTGGAAATATATTGTACTTGCATGGAGGCAGTTGAGCCTAGAACAAAATGAATTCACCCTCTCGGTTATGAAGTTTAAGAACATGTTCTGGAAGGTCACCCACAAGTCCTCCTATCTGTGCCCAAGGATCCCAATGAACCTAGATGGGGTACTTACAGAGAAAAGACAAATCAATTTGATTTTGTCTTATACAATGTTGATAACAAAAGGAAGGCATCTAGAATTACTTCTAATATCCTAAAAGTTCATGGAGTTACACAAGAAGATCTAGACAAAGCTAGGGAAGCTAAGATTGCAACAGAGCTCAAACAAACAAGAGTTAAAATAGAAAAGTATGATGATGTGCACAAGAAGAAGATGAAAAAATATGATAAAAGTACATCTGCACCCTCAACTACTATTGACTTGGAAGCATCTCCACCATCAGTACCAAGTAAGATGACTAGAAGGAAGAAGAAAGTTCCCACAAGTCATCCATCCTCAAGGACCACAAGGAGAAAGGTAAATAACACACAAGCCCCTCTAGAAGTAGGATTCAGACCAGTCTAACATTCCTAAATAATATAATTGTTAATGAAGGAAGATTAGAATCTATCAAGAATGTCTATGATAAGTATCAAGAGATAGACAAATCTGAAATTCATTCTATGATAATCTCCCACATGATTAAGTTTAAAAGGACAGTACATGAACTCAAAATAGTCATACCAGACAAGTTATGGAACATACTTGATGTATTAAAGAGGCAATAAATTGAAGATGATATGAGGATAGGAGAAGAAACATTGGATAGTCTTCTCTCGATATGCTTGCATGATGAGAAAGCCATTCTGTTGGATTTAGTAAAGCCACACCTAAGAACCAAAACAAGAGTTCTCCATATCATGAATAAGGAGTATGATCTGGTTGGTGAAGAAACTCAGAAATAATTTGAGTGGGTATTTATGGATAGACATATGTATCCATCAATGGTGCCTTCAGCAAAGGTAACTCTAGTTCCTCCCAAACAAGTTATAGAACCAATAATTCAAAATGATCCTAAGACAGGTCCATAGGTTTTAGTTCCCTTAGTCTCAATAACCTCTAATACAGAAAAAGATTCAGGAGATACTATAGTGATTGATGATATCAAAATATCCATGACCGCCTCAGACAATGATATGGACAAAGTTGGAAAAGAATTTAGCACTGAGGAGACAAAGGAGGTATGCACTGAACACACATCTTTGCAACAAGCTAAAGTTCCCTCTAAAGATTCAACAGACTTGAATAAAGAGGAAGATAATCAAAATAATGAGACACCAGTCATGGAGATCCAAGTAAAAAGTGAATGCATGGATACCAGTTAGAATACCATATTCACACCATCTATTCAACCATCTACTTCATTGTTGTCAAGCTTAACTCCTGACTCAACAAGTATGGATGCATGGGGAGAAGAAGACCTGATCAAGATTAGTGTCTTAGCCATGGAAAAATCCAAAGAGAAACAAGTTATGAGGAACCCTCTCTTCTTGGAATAAGTGAACATTCTAAATGACCTAGTACCCGCAGACAAGAAAGTGGCTAAAATTTAGTTAGTTGATGATGTAGACAACATCCTAACAAGCTTCAAAGCACACTTTACAAGCCTAGTAGACTCAGCTACTAGAATTGTAGAATATGAGTATAAAAAGGAAATATTGAATGAACTAATAAGGAATTTTACCTTAGATTTAAACTCATTAAAGATTGGTCAGTCTATGTTGAAAGAGTTGGCAGCTAAAGGCAGAAATGTAATAGCAAACTGGATGGACAGAGAGAAATTCACCTTTGAACATATCAAAAAGATAGAAGAGGTAGATATCTTGGTTGATAGTGTTATAAAATTAGTTGAAACATCTACAAAATAAATGAACATCTACAAAAATATCTATCAAGGTTAGTTGGACAAGATTGAAATGGAAAAGTTTGAGATCAATAAGATAAGAACCAGACAGACGCAACTAAGAAATGCACTAGCACCCTCCTTAGTAGTTCTGGATGAGAACATCAAATAGGTTGATGCCACTATTTTCACATATGATCAAGGTCCCTACATGGATCTGATAAAAATGGAGAAGCTCACATATGCTCTATGCGTACATCTCCAGACAGTTGATGCAATGAAGGCATTTTGGCAGAAGGAGATCAAGTCTCTTCAGATTTTATATCCAGATGTATACATGGAGTAAGTATCTAGAGACTTATAAGTTTTTGGACACCTTTGTCATTAATGTCAAAGGGGGAGTAATGTATATAAAGAATACGTGTATATATGGGGAGTAGTGTATGTATATGTTAAAAATATATAATGATATACAACTCTTTTTGTGTTAAGTCAATTTTGAGGAACTTGGTCACATTCCTTTGTTGCCATTAATGAAAAAGGGGGAGATTGTTGGCAAGTTGACTCCCAAAGAATACATGACTTATTTTGTGTTCTCATTATGGCAACAAAGTCATATAAAGTTTCTGTAAAGTAAACTTGGAAGACAAAAATGACTAAGTATAGAAAATAGGGTAGACAAAGTTAAGCAACGATCAACACACCATCACACATGTGAGTGATCAAATTAGGGTATGCACATTCACATATATTTTCTATGTTACATGTACATTCTAAGTCTAGACACACATGGTATAGAATGACAGTACATATAAGTTACAGCAAGACCAATACTACTGCAGTTCAGAAGACAGAGCATGAAGCCGACTTATGTTTTTGGATCAACGTATAATATTTTTTTGTGTAAAGGCTAAGCGCTTATGATAGTATTTTTGTAATCATGTCTTTATTATTGTAGTAAACATGCTTAAGCCAATTTTTTTGGAAGTGTTGTGTAATATGTTTTTGGGTTGACTATGGTCTTGTTTTGGGTCACGTCTATTCAGGCATAAACATATATATATGTAATGAAAATATATATTTGAAGTGTCAAAGAAATGTGCAGAGTAGAGTAGTATAAATATGTCAGCATGAGATAGAGCCCTTAAAGAAGATAAGAGCATAATCGCATAACCAGAACTGATCAAATGTCTGTGTCATATATAGTAGTTCACTTTTGGATATAGTGCATATCTATTCTTAGGAGGTTGTAGCCTTCTTTCTCATTGAGCAGTGAGCTCTTATATAGTGAGTCCTCACCCCTAATAGGGTTCTTTGTAAAAGACTCCTAACAGGGTTAGGCCTTTAACCAGGTCATTGTAGTTGCATTGTAAAGACTGCTCCGAATAGGGAAAAGGAACTTTAACAGGTTTAGTATACTAGTGCAATATTTGTGGTTACTAATTCCCATCAGGGTTTTCATCTAATATAGGTTTCCCCATAATCATATTATGTTTTATGTGATCTTGTGTTAAGATTCAAGTGAAAAATAATTGATTTATGTTTAAATTTTCTGAAATTGAATAATTAGCTAAACACTGATTCACCCACCTCTCAGTGTTTCCAACAAAACCTTGGGTTAAACAAAAGAGGGACTTCACTCCTTTGGGACAATCTTATGAATCAGCATTAGAAGAACTTCTTGGGCATGATCTCATCACATTACCACAAGTCACATCATGTGGATTGAAATTCTTGAGTACTTGTTGTGCATATCATCGAAGCAATGAGCATAAAAGTTCAGCTTACATGGAGTTAAAAAATAAAATCCAAGATCTTATTGATGATGGCATAATTAAACCGGACAATCCTAATGATTTATCTAAAGAAGAACAAGATACTAATCTCAAGCATGATCAATATTAGGAATCCATGTCTAGCAATGATTCCCATATCACATCTACTTCTTCCACCATTCCTCCATCTCCTAAAGCTTCAAAACCATCTACATCATCTCTATCAAGATTTGAGCCTAATGATGACTATATCTACCCTCAAGGACTACCTCTAAAAGATATCCTAGCTAATCAGTATACGGCTGCAAGTCTTTCTCACACTTCAAATATCATAGACCCAAAGTGTACATGTACTTCAATGACTATCATGCCTACTCAATATGATGCTCCATTATCCTTTCAAGATTCCATCATGTAGATCAAAAATCCTACCTCATCCTTAGAAGTGGCTCCATGTCAAGAGGGAAATCCAAAGTGTGAAGAAATAAATATCAATAATAATCAAGATCAAGATACCAATATCAATAATGATCAATATCAAGATACCATCCATCATTATCCAATGGTTGACCAAAGTCACATATGTCAAGAGTCTCAAGATGATCCTATCATCCCCTTCCATTTATTCTAAGAAGATAGCCCTCCATCTCCCAAGCAAGATCAAGATATCCTTTCCACCCTCTCTAATGAACCTATTGAAAATCAAGAGCAAAGTACCCTTTCTACACCATCTAAAGATCCTTGTCAAGATCAGAGCATCCCATCATCTCCATGTCATACCCCTCCATATCCATATATCATTATTCCTCAAAATCCCTTGTAGAACAATAAATGCCCTCAAGCTTCCGCTGTTCCTATCAAAATTGCTCTTATCAAAGCTACTCATGCGCCTATTGATATAAAGATAAATTCTAAAGAGAAGATCCTTGGTCATGCAACTCACTCTAAAATTTTTGATATCCCTTCCACACCTTATCCCCCTCCATTCAAATGTAACCACATAAATTCACTATACTCCAAATCTATATTCTATCCTTATATCCCAAAGCTGAAACCATCAAACCTTCCATCTATACTGGGTCCTTATATCCCTCCATCCACCATGCCTATCACTACTAGTTTATCATTCACTTATCCTATACCCTATCAATATCAACAAAGACATGTATCCTTGAACTCTCCCTATCAACCCATCCATATGAACCAGTGATATCAGGCCTATTCATCCACAATTCCTAAGTCTTTTGGAAGTAATTTGGGTGCAATGAAGAAATCACAAATACAATAACCCACTTACATATGAAGATCACTATGTCAAATCTAATCGACATGGGACTACATAGAAAAATGAAATATTCAAGAGACCACAAGGGTCCAATGAGAAAAGAATAAAATCAAAGAAAATATGGCTTCGTAAATCCATCATGGAAGAATTGCATTCTAAAACTAAGAAAAGAATAATATCAAAGAAAATATGGGTTCCTAAATCCATCATGGAAGAATTGCATTCAAAATCATCCAAAATAAAAGGAAAATCAAAATCTATGTGGATTCCCAAGTCTCTTCTAAAATAATTGCATACAAAAAGAAAATCAAAAGTTATGCGGATTCCCAAGTCTCTCTTAAAAGGCTTGAACAAACAGGAAAAGTTAGAGTTGGCATCCAAGCTTCCAAAGTCTTCCACTTCATCTACATCTAAACATATCCCATCTTCTAACTCTATTTTGCGTCCTCATACCCAAAAATCCATCACCGTGAATACATCACCCCCTTCTCCATCCATCTTAGGTCCTCATGCACCAAGATCCATATCCACTCATACATCAAAGCCTCAAGCTATTCCATCCATTTTCCTTCATTCATCCACTACCCTTCAAGGGGGTGTGTCAATGTTGATCCTATCACCATTTCCACCTACCTCTACAAAAACAATACCCTATCCAATATCGTACACCTACCACCTACCCATCCATCCTATATCCCTCAATTCCTCTTACCCAATCCCTCACATAAATCCTTGGCTACCACCTCCCTTATCCTCCATGTCATTCTTCTCTACCATCACCCTATCAACATCTTTGAGCATACTTTCAGCAGCCTTGGCCCATCATAGCATATCCTTCAAAGGAGCATGATCCAAAGAGAAAGAAGCTTAAGTTCCTCCATAAAATCAAAAGTAAAAAAAATAAATAAAGAAAAAGTTCCTTGGTGAAAACCTAGTAAATAGACACTTTGGTAGCAAAAGTTAAGAGCAATAAATATTACCTATGGTCAAAACCACTTCTTGTGGCACCTTGGGTAAGTACCATGATGAAAACCTGGCAAATAGGCGTCATGTGTAATTCCTCCTACTTGCACTCTTCACTTGGTGGCAAGTTCCTTCCATGTCATCTTATCCATCATATCTTACATCCAGTTATCCCATGAGCATCCATGTTCCTTCCAATGATCTTGACAAGGTTGAACCTATCCAAAAACACTCATGCATCCTGACATCCATTACCCTTTCCATCAGCCTATTCACTTTCTCTCATCCATGGCATGCTATCGTGATCTTGCTTATCCCAAGCCTTCAGCATTCCTGCCATAATATAAACCATCCACTCATACTCTTCATCATCTCATATCCTAATTGTGCTATCATATCTATATCCTATCCAAAAGTGACCCTTGGTCTTGATCAAAATAAAGAACAGAAAATGTAAAATAGTTTCTCAAAATTCTCTTGACATGTCCACTCTTTTGGACCACACCCTTTTCATGACATCAGGTCATCATCCTATATTCTATCCAACACCACTCCATGAACCTACATTTCTATATTCTTTTTCCCTAGCTTGGGTAATCTCGAGGAGACTATCCTTGAGGGTTACATTCACCCTCTTCATCCATAATTGTCTATTCACCTCATTCATCAAATTTATAATCCATCTGCAATGTCCTACACCTTTCTAGACATTGGGGGAAAACCAATGTGATCTTGCTTGAGAATGAGCACTTTGGTTCTTCTGAGAACCCTCCTGGCTTGAAACCAATCCAGAGTCATAGTCTAGGGGCAATTGAATTGGCTTTGTCCTCTCTATATGAGTCAATTAAATCATTGTCATTTTCTACTAGGGGCATGGGTCCCCAATTAGATCACATCTTTAGATTACACTAGAGTTAGTAATCTTTTCATTTCTAAAGGACAACTTATTGTTGATGCAAACAGGTGTTTCTCAACACCCTAATCAAAAGTGTTTCTTAACACTATCTTTGGACACATCTATGTTTCTTAACACACATTGGATACCGCAAACATAAAAAATAGTCAATAGCAATCAAACACATCACACTCACAAGCATGATGGTGTTTCTCAACACCGCAAATATATACACATCTAAAAACTTTGAAACTGGATGAAGTATGCTGAACTTCTATTTGTATGCTGTCTATTTTCATTGATTTTTCATTAATATTATCTTTGTCTACTACTTTTTGGTGTGCTCCCGATGATCCAAAAATGTCAAATAAATAGGGTGTATGTGGTAAGAGCTCCTGCATTAAGGTGGAAAAGCCTCACATCCCTTGATCTTGTTTATTTTTATGCCAAGGTGAGGTAAAAACTATCTCCTTGCTTGTTATTGCTATGTTTTTTTACGCAAGATCTCACTCATGGTTATCTTGGCTTTAAATGCCTCGATACTGGTGCACTCTTGCAACATTAACTTGAAACAATGTTTAGGTCATCTTGGCTTTTGTGCCCTAATGCTTACATTAGTTTCTCATATATTATCTGATGAAATTCATATTCATATTCTTATGGTCGTAGTATCACCAGTAAGGATTGTATCGACTCTGATATTCCAAAAATGCTTGATAGAGAAAAATTTCACTGCTAAAGATTCAATGACTACAGCTTAGGTTGCATTCATGTTATTCTTGCATCTACATCTGCATGGTGTTGAAATCTACATAATCTTGATATCTATCTATAATGTGAAGGATCTAAGGTTCTTATCAATCAATCTTCCTTTTGACAAGTGGTCAGTTGTCTGTTGATTGACATTAAAATGACACCCTTGGCTAATTTGACTATCCTGATTCCATTTTCAGGATCGAAATCAAAATTGATGTTTGACTTTTTTAGTCAACTGTAGCTGACCGCTTGCACAACCAATGGAAATCTCTCATGCTTTTCTTTAATCAATCCTCCTATCATACTTTTGGTCAAATCTCAATCAAACATGACCTCCCATAAAGTACATCTCTTGTCCTAATTACTTTAGACCTATTTCTAATCAGATCAACTTCTTCTTGCATCATGTTATCAATCAAATTGCTTCTCATCACTAGGGCACCTAAACATATTTTGATTTTTCTCCTGAGGGGGTAGGATCAGGACATCAAAATTCCACTGATCACATCCTCAATCAAAACCCCATCACTCAGGGTATCTCAGCTTCATCACATCAAATCAAGTTGAGATCATCTTTAAATCAAAGGAAACCTAATCAATGGTCTTATACAATGAAAAATACAATCGAAACTAGACAAGATCAGTCTTATATGATATATTCATTATTGAAACCAGATACATTGATCAAATTGGCTTCATCACTTCAAATTAAGTCAATTTTCTTGCTAATCAAATCTCCTAAAGGTAATCAGTTTCATCACTTCAAATCAAACTAGTTATTTGTTCAAACCAATCAAAAGGTTTAAGAGTTCTTAATAGATGTCAAGTTTCATCGCTTCAAATCAAAGTGAGAATTCTATTTATATCTTTTGATCGATCTCCGTCCAATCAAGCTCGAAGTCGATCTTCTTCAAAAGAATGGTTTCATCGCTTCAATTCAAACTGTTCTGGGTCTTCTCACTAACAGGTCTTTGAATCAATGCGTTGATCGCACATCAATTCAAAGAGGGGCAAATGTAATGACCTAAAATTGGCCACCTAAACCCTAGACCCCTAATCTTAGTCTCATATCAAGAAACCCTAATCTTGATAAATCTAAGTCCTAAACCAAATAGGCAATTCATCAATTTTAAGCTAATCTGAACTGAAGCCTAGGTCCTAATTAATCATCATACTTGATTAATTAATTAGTTCCTAAAAATACAATATATTGGCAAATAAACCTTATGTTAATTATTTAATTGATATTCTAATATATTAATTAAATAAATTTACTAAATTATTAATAAAATTAAAAAAGGAATTAAACTAATTAATAAAAACAAAATATGCATTTAAAATAAATTAAATCTTTAAAAATGCATATGATGTACTCAACTATTATTTTTAAAATTAAAATATACATTTAAAATCAATTAAATCTTCAAAAATGCATATGATGTCATCAACTAATTTTTGGAAATAAATCTGTTTTATTCAATGTATTTAATCTTATATTTTCTCAATTGGAAATAAATTTGTTTTATTCAGTTGATTTATTATTATCTTTTCTCATTTGGGAAACAAATCTTTTTTATTTAGTTAATTTAATCTTATCTATTTATCATTTTGAAAACAAAGCTGTTAATTGAAATTGATTTTGGAAGTTTCCAAAAAGACTGAATCTTTTGACCAATCAAATTGCTTGCACATGGATTGTGCTTCCTCAAATCGAATCTGAACCATTTATTTCCTTCAATCTCGACTGTTGATTTTGGGAGAGATTTTCTATAAAAGAGAGCTTCATTTCCTTCACAAAGGATCCCAATTTTAGCTATCATTATTATACTATTTTTAGCATTCAAGCATTCAAGTATTTTGCATTCTTAGTTTTAATTACTTAGATTTGTTAATTGTTTTAAGTTGTATGCAAACTTCATAATCTAAAGCATTTTCAATTTGGGCTTTGAAAAGAACAAAAATATTACATTTGCATATCATATATATAATCATTTCATTTAGCTTTCAAATCCTTCATTTAGGATCTAGTGTAGTCACTATTTCTTGCAATGACCTAAGAGCAAGATTCAAACTCTTGACTACTAGAAGGTAATGAGCCGATGTCGGTTAGCCTTGGGTATTTTAGTCTTTTTGATGTTGTCATTTTCTAACTATGCTAACCTCGTAATGGTTCATTGAAGTGTGTGTTTGTAGCTATAGGTATCTACCACAATTTCACAGGCACACACATAGGGTTACCTATACATATGTTTTATTCCATAGTTCTTGATCTTGGATCAAGTGAAACATAGTTTGGATAGGGCATAAACCCATTTTGATTTCTCTACAAAATGATCTTATAAGTAGTGGTTGGTTTGGAGTGATTGTGTTTGTCTTTGAATTTTTGATAGTAGTTGGTTCATGTTTCTATATTTCCATTTGAGATATGCCCAATGGATAAGGCACTAATCAAGGAATATTCTATTCGGTTGAGATACATGTTTAATAAGTCTTGAGCTATATTTTGCATCTTTACACATCAAAATTTTTTTCAAGTCCTATCTATTCTGTGGTTGTTGGTTGTATGTCGTGCATAGTAAGGGAGAGTCAATGAATGCTTGGTTAGTATTTAGTACTTTCTTACAATTATCTATTGTTAAAATCTAGAGTAATAAGGAGTTGTATAGAGAATATCTATCTGGATTTGGTGTAACCCGCCTTGGTTTAATAGAGCTAGAACTGCAAAGGGCAGTCTTGTCCCTATAGTTTGTCCAGTTACCTTGCAGAGCTCTCATACTAGGAGCTAACCACTCATAACATCTGTCTCAAGGTATATTTGTAGCTTTAAGTAGCATAAAAATTTTCAAACACCAAAAAAATGGAAAATCTGTTGGGGAAAGAATTAAATTATCATAAATAAGGTAGGTTTTTCAAGTTGAGCTAGACTCCTGACCTGTTTGTTTATAAATCAATCCTAGAGTCTAATTATAGAGTCATGGTTTTCAAAGTGATATTTATTTAGTTTATAAGAGATTATAGTCTTCTTGTCTGTCATTGCATATTGTCTGGAATTCCTAGTTCTAAAAGTAATAAAAATACTATCTCACATGTGGTGAGTGGTGACTCCGAGTTCTTTGATTTGCACCAGTGTGCATGTTGAAGAAAATAATAAAAAGAAGAGGTGGACTTTCCATGATAGAGGAAGAAGATGTTTTGACTCCTGTGACTATAAAAATAGTCAAGGGAGGAATAATATGATACCCTAGATAGGGTGTGTTGTAAGTTGGCTGATTTAAAGAAGGCTAGAGTTGCGAAATGCTACTCAACTATGTTAAAAGTTTTCCTCTGAAAGGAGGTGGCAACTCTACAAAGTGTTGAAGGTGATTTGGAGGTGACTTCAGGTCTACAAGTTTGCAAGAACTTCATCACATTCAAGTATTTTGTTTTCACTGAATGATCCTTGTTCTCTGAAAATATGTTCTTAAATTTTTCCCCATTAAGTGGTCAACACTAGTTGAAAGGGAAGAGAGAGGCAGTTTGTAATTATCCTACTTACTAAGATGTCACAAATGTACAAGATATGTAGGTTTTATGGGGCTATCAATTTCAATGGTTTCCTGGGTTTTCCACATCCTATTCCATCAGAAGTCAGAGACCACTTGCCTAGGTTTAGTGGTTTTAAAGGGGAATCAGCTAAAAAACATCTAGGTAGTTTCAGTATTTGGATAAATGACTATGAAATGGAGCATGAGGACATTATTATGAAGTTTTTTGCACAATATTTAATAGATGATGTAAGAGATTGGTTGTCATTTCTGCTGCCTCAATCTATCAACTCATGGGAAGAATTGTAAATAGAATTCACTGATGAGTTAAAAGAACATGTGAATTAGTATGACTTGATCACTGATCTTTTTAAGGTGCATATTAGAGATGAGGAGCTTGTGCATTCATTTAATCTTATATTTAGTAGAACATTGAAAATAATCCCTGAGAAATGTATACCCCATGATGCCATGGATTTGGTTATTTATCTAAGTGCATTTGGAAAAAATATAAACTACTTGTTGAGAGATAAGGATCCTTAGACATTGTATCAAGATTTTATGTCAGCAATAGATATTGAGAACAATCTAAATTATGTAGTCATCTCAAGGCACTTTGAAAAATTAGTTGACAGGGATCATTGTCATAATAAATAAGAAGCAATTGAAAGATGTGAATCAAGAAGTGATAGTCATTTTCAAGATGTTTCTAATTCTGATCATCCTCCTAACCATGCTATGGATTGTGTACCGAGATAAAATGTGAATGAAGGGTGTCTACTGCAAGTAGTGATTACCTCTCACATTAAGGATAACATGGTTAGAAAAGAAGTGTCTATTATGGTTTCCCCTCACATAGATATATATAGGGGCTACACACCAAATAAAATGGCAACTAGTTTTTCTAGTCATAAGGGTGTAGAGAATAATTGTTTGCAGTTAGGTGTGGAAAATACAAAGGAGGCAGGTTCTTTTTCAGATGATGATGGTGAAGCCTCAAATGATGAAGACTCATCAAAATTTGATGATATTGAGAGTGAGGATGAGGATTGCATATCATGTTCAGATGAAGATGATGTTGTCATCCCATGTCTTTTTCACATGAGGATACTCAAGAGGATGAGTGCAAGGAAATGGTTGAGGAAGAAGCTCCAAGGTGTCAGAGTAGTCCTCATTTGTTAGAGGACAAGATGATGGTTAGTATGCATCCTTGTGAAAAAGGTGAGACTTTTTCATCTCTTAGATTTGTCTATGAGGATGTTGAAACAATGATGAATTTAATAGGCATGTTGGAAAAGGAATGCTCATACAAGGAGTTTACACCAAAGAGAATTCAAATGAAGCCTTGTGACAGTTTTGATTAGTCATCCTATTTGTTTGCCTCATGTGATCTTCCATGTGAGAAAAAGTTGAGGGATCATGCATCTCATGGAAATGACACTCATGTGCAAGGTTTTGATGACACTATTTTTGTCTCATCTGAATCACTATCTTGCAGTGACTCTAATAAGGAAGCGAGGAGCGACTGTGATATGGAGCCTTCATGTAGTGATGATGATGAACTCTCCTCTTGTTTAGACTTTGATATTTTTCCCTTTGAAGTGTTAGAGTTTTATTTCTTTTTACCCTAGTTTCTTAAGCGTCTCTTAGGTGCATTATTAATTAGTTATTAATTAATAATGTGCTTCCTAGCCTTTATGTTTTTAGGGTTTCATTCACCTTTAAGGTCGAATGCTTTGTAATGTTTTTTCATTCACTTTGGAAATAATAATTTTCTCTCACTCCGCTGAGATTTTCCAAAACCTAGCTTCTCTCTCTCTCACAGGTTTCTCTTTCAGCTTCAGGTATTTTGCATGCAGGTGTTCCTGGCGGTCTGTGGATTTGCATGTTTGCAAAATTCTACATGGTATCAGAGCCACCCTGTCGCTGCCGAGGTTGAAGGTTTTTGAAGCCGTTTTTCGAAGACGATAGCCACAGCTTTTTCTGAGGTTTTCTGTCACTTTGAAGGAGGCACGATCTTCTGGAGTAGATTGAGCATAAACAAACTCTGTCATTGCGCTCAAAAGGCCCGAGAGAGTCAAAATCATATAAAATTTGACTACTTTTGGTCTTCGTGCCCCCAGGGAAAATTTTTGAGCCTACGAGGGCCGTACGACTTGGAAACCGAGGCAAAACCTTGAAAAAAATAAAAAAAATGCATTTTTTAAAGTTTTTCGGTGGGCCACCACTGCGCCGCCCGCGCGCCGCCCGCGCGCAGCCACTGGGC
>MU226856.1:659179-673001 GCA_018584345.1 Thuja plicata | reverse complement strand
TCTAATCATTATTTGGATTATAGTTATTCAATTCATTGTTATAGTTTTGTGATATCTTATCTATATTTTTATTTCAATTTACATACATATTTACTAAACATTCTTTCAATTACTCAAAGTATTTCATCTTATAGTTTATGATATATTTCTTACAATTTGATTTATTCAAGCCTACTTGCCATCTTGAGAGATCGATTGAATTCTGTACACAAGTTATCTGCTATAAAATACCTTAAACCAGTAGATATTGGTTAAGGTAAAGGTTCACCCACCTTGGTCTTGCAGAGCTAGAAGTGTAGGGGAAGAGGATCATAATTGATGATTCCCGTTAGTTGGCCAAAAACAATTGGTTTTCCAAACATTGGATTGGCAAGTCCATAGGAAATCCAATTCAGCATTTTTGGGAACCAAAAAATTGGGGACTCTACTAGGGAGTTGTTCAAAAGAACATTTTTGTATTTTACCTAGAAGCTCTGGTGATATATTTAATACTCTACTAGGAGAAAAGAACTCAAAAGACATTAAGTATTTTCCTTCTGATAAGAAGGTGGCGACTCTATTGAACAAAGCATTTTAGTTAGTGACTCTACTGAGGGATAAGACTCAGAAGGAGATGGTGGATTGTTTTTTTTAAATGTATCCATCATTTCAAAGAAAGCCTTTTATTCCATATGGTATTAGGCCATTAGATCTTATGATATTTCAATGCATCCCAAATAAGTTATCCCCTAAAATTTCACAACTTCTACCAAAGTTCCATGGAGAGTGGGATGAATCGACACTACAACACTTGGATGCATTTTATACATTCATAGAAGATTATGAGGTTTCTATAGAGGATCAGGTGATGAGGCTATTTACCAGGACATTAAAATATAATGCCAGATAAGTATATGTGTCACTACCCATACAATCCATCTCATCATGGAGACAATTTGAGCAGTGGTTTCTTGATATGTTTCATGATGCCAGTGGTGAGGAAGAAAACATCTATTATGAACAAGACATGTGCTATGAACATGAAAGAGAGCCAAATTATATTTTGGAGGAAGAACCTTACATGTCCCCTTTGGATATATTCTTCAGTTTGGAAAGATATAAAGGTGAACCTGCACTACATTTATTCATGAGAATGATAAAGATCTATTGGGAAATACCTTTGGATATCAGGCCTCTGGGAAAGGAATTAATGGATAAAATTTGTGAGTTAGGAATCTACCATGATTTTCAACTACTATCTTTTCTTGAGAAAATATGTGAAGTATTGAGGGAAGAAAAGAATGATGACATAGAGGAAGAAAATTTAGATTAGATTGAAGTAGAATCTGTACATAGTGAGATTTGCATAGAAACAGGTATCAATGACCATGATGATGAGGAAGAAGATCTCAATATAGAAGAAATCTCATATTTACTAGACATGGAATATCAAAAACATGTCGAGAATAGTGGTCAAATTTTTTTCTCAATGCACCCTAATAAGCAAGTTGATGGATTAGTACATACTCAAGGGGTACTAAATGAAGAAGATGATAAATTTCAGGAATCAAATCACAGAGATGAAATAGAATAACATACGACATATGAACACAAAGAAGTTTCAGATGAAAGCTCTCATGGAGATATGCCTGAGTTCTCTATATCCTTGAATCCATTATTTGAAGAATATTTTATATGCAATCAATTCCATAAACATCATGATAAAGACCATGAGCCTAGTGATCATTTTGAAGACAATGAAACTCAAAATATGTATGGGGAAGTGTATTCAGAAAGTGACACATGCATTATTTCATCTTATGAGCAGAACTTGTATCAAACATGTGAAGATGAGATGGAATCAAATAGACATAATGAGGATAATGTGTTGAATATTATCTCTACAAATCATTCGAGTACCCTATCTGATGAAATTCTTGATAAGAAGGAAGTTCCTGAATGTGATTTATCTCCAAATCCTTTTTGTGAAGAGAAACAACATCTTGAGTATAGGGAACATTGTGTACATAAAGGCATCCAAGCAGAGGAGATCAATCTAGTTACTTGTAGGGTTTATCAAATTCATGGGGATATTCTATTTAGAAAGGACTACAATGCACCTCCTGACTTTTCTAAGGATAAACAAAAGTCAAAGCGTGTTAATAAAGAAATGAATGTTGTCCATGAGAATGGTGGCATCCTATTCAGGAGATCCAAAGTATTACATGATCAGAATTATGTTTTTGATAGAGGAAAGAAGAATTGTTCCTTTTTTGGGGGGGCCTGAGGCCACCCAATTTCACTTTGCATCAGATTAAGTGTGGATACTTGGCCTGATTCTCTAGAGATAGCTAGAATCTCGCTATGCTCACATGGAGCATACGTCCCTAGAAAGAGCCACTGGTGGTACCCTAAATTTTGAGAATTTAGAAGTCCCAATCCATTATCAAGAAGAAAGTTTCTACATACTAAAAAAATTAAAGGAAGGAAGATTTATGACACAAATAAATAGAACAAACTAATCGAAGCCTTCAGAAAATGCTAGAATTTCAACCTGCTACAAAGATGATGCCAACAAAGGCTAAAGATGGTCGAATTTTAAAAATCTAAAACTGACCCAGTTCGGGAAATCAAATTTCCTAGCTCTAGAAAACATCTTAGCTTTTCACAATGTGTTTTTGATTTTAAAAAAAAGTCAAACCCGAAAGTTAGGTAGTTATTTTTTAGTTAGTTTAGTGTTTTTTCAAAATATTTTATAATAAGGGTTGTGTCTTTTGACCTTAAGGAGGTGTGAAAGCCACTCAAACACACACACACACACACAAATATATATATATATATATATATATATATATATATATATATATATATATATATACACACACACACATAATGTAAAATGTAAAGACAACAGAATACAATAATATAATTTCACATATTTGGATAGTTATTAATCAACATGTATAACATGGACCTGGATATACTATTTTTTCAAAATCAATAAAGATAAGTCCTTTTTCTTTCACATGTGTAATAGTTTCATTATTATTTTATAATTAGTCCCTCGGATAAACCAATAGAACTTCTTCAAAGTGATATTTTGATGTGCATGCTTCCTGATTTGATTCATAGTCTATATTTTAAATTGGTTTTCTCATTTGGCACGGTTAAATTCTATTGATTGATGCCCCAGTCAATTAGGCTATCATCTGAGAAGTATTGCCTTTTTGAAATATCTCTGAATTTGTTTTAGGTTGCATGTACATTCCATAACACCTTTGAAGTGATAATTTTTCTTGTAAAACTGTCTCTGAGGTTGAACATAAGATTGGAATGATCTTGACTCTATTGCCCGTGATAGAATAAAGCACTAGTATAATCATTATTTGGATTATAGTTATTCAATTCATTGTTATATTTTTGTGATATCTTATCTATCTTTTTATTTCAATTTACATACATATTTACTAAACATTATTTCAATTACTCAAATTATTTCAGTTTACAGTTTATGATATATTTCTTACAATTTGATTTATTCAAGCCTACTTGCCATCTTGAGAGATCGGTTGAATTTTGTACACAAGTTACCTGCTATAAAATAATCTAAACTAGTAGATAGTGGTTAAGGTAAAGGTTCACCCACCTTGGTCTTGCAGAGCTAGAAGTGTAGGGGAAGAGGATCATAATCGGTCATTCCCATTAGTTGGCCAAAAACAATTGGTTTTCCAAACATTGGATTGGCAAGTCCATAGGAAATCCAATTTAGCATTTTTGGGCACCAACAAGACCATCAGATCTGGTTTGATCCTCTTCAAATTAGAGAATACATTGCAGAGGTGATGTTTCTGCTAGTAGGAGTATGTTTCCCTTTCTATTTTTCTTTCTTTCTAGGTTAGATTTATTTTTTATGTAGTTGGTCTTCTTTTTCCAGGAATCTTGAATCCTTGCTATGCCTAAAAGAGGCATATATCCCAAGTTAGAGCCACTATTAGGAATTTTTTCTGTAAATCCCATTTTGGTCTTTTGCAGAGCTAATATGGTGCATATCCAAATTTTAGAGGGCTTCGGGTCCTTGTTTTGTGCATGAAGGCTGCAAAGGGATGTGGAAGTTGTGTTTTGTTTCCTTTGCATCTTCTTTTTGCAGATAGAAAGGGTCAAAAATGGTCAGAACAGTCTTGGTACCTTTGGTGGTCTATTTTGTTCAGAATGTTCTAGGTTAATCATCCCACATTGGTTGATGGTGAAGAGATCTGATCTTTTTATGTCCAAGCACTCAATGATTAGGTGTCAAAAGGCATGTGCATCTTGGAAGATGACTCAGTGGTCAGGTGGTGATGTGGATGTCCAGCTGGGAGACAAGGAGGAAATTTTGTAGGTCCATGTGGAGATGACATGGTCAGAGAGTTAGCTGGTGAGTGCGCGACTAGCGGTTATCACACACTAGCCACAGTTTGAGCAGTGACACGTAGTGGTCGCGAGTGCATGACTTATGGTTAGCAGTGAGTGTCGCATAATCATATAGGTTGGAGGCAATTAGAAAAAAGGGTCATGAGTGCATGAGGAAATGACACATGGAGGGGTTGAAAAGAAATATGGATGCCTATTGTTCACTCATGGAGGTTAAAGGATGGATAATAAATTGGTCATTATTGCGTGAGATGATGCCACATGTATGACCCATAAGGAGGATCAAACGATGGTCGTAGAATCATAAAGGTAAAGAGAATATTCAATAAAGGATGGAGAGTAAGTGGCTGATCAACTCGTGTCCATAGTAGGTCTGATTTTTCCAAAGACAAATAGTTTTTTCTTAGTCGCGCATGGTTGGAAGTTAAGTTTGTTGACTACACAAGTAAGTGATAAAGGGATGGAAGTGTTCTCCCAAGGTCACGATGGTCAGGAAAAATAGTAGAAAGTATTGAAAAGTGCATGACTAATCATCAGTGGTTAGTGTTTCTCACTTTCTCAGGTTGGTGGCAGTTGGGAGAGAGGGTCGCAAGTGCACGACTAGCTACCATGTACCCAGGCCAAGATTCCAATAGGGGTGATCAATAGTGGTTGTTCACTCATGGAAGGAAATGAATATTTGGAAAAGGGTCATGAGTGCATGAGGTGTTGCCACATGTCTTGGTCTACGTTAAGGTAAGGAGTTAAAGACAAATCAGGTTGGAGGAAGATCTACGGTCAGCATAAAGATTTAAGGAAAATATTCAAATGAGATTCTCTTCAAGGCATTGCACCATGCAGACACCTAGTAGGATCTAGTTAGGGCTTGAGTAAATTAAAATAGATCTACAATGCAGTTTTAAAGGTGGAACAAGACTTGATCTCAGTTGTTGATGAGGATTTCACACTAGGTAAATGGCTATTGGGACAATTTTTCAAATATTTAAATATTTCCTTCAAGGTTTCAGAGCGGTAGACCTTGTCATTTACTGCCAAACAATAGCTGTTAAAATTTGATCTTGAGGATGCATCTATGTATTTAAGGATGGTGTGTGGATAGGAATTGGGTAGCTAAATGATGCATTTATGACAAGAAATGACAAATGGGGTTTTTGGTAAAGACTTGTAGATCTATCAAACCCTATTTTTGGCTCTTATCTTGTCTGCCTAAAATGAAAACACTATTTTACATTATCCCTAGGTTTTGAATGAATTCTTGTCCATATTTTCTCAGTGTGGAGTATGGGAGAGCTTTTTAGCTTGGTGAGCAGGACTATTTTGGGGATCAGAAAGTGAAATCAGATCAAATCTTTTCTTGATATTTTGAAGAAAGATCAAATCAGTTGTTTGGATTGAGAAAAGAAGGTTGTAGTACATTAGTGTGATGAAGAAGGAAATGTGTAAGATGATCATCATATTTAGGGTTTTCCACCTATATATCTCCTTCTTTTCTTTGTTGTAAGGGTTTGGAAGTCTTGGATTCCAAGTGCTAGTTCTAAGTTGTGTCCTTGGGAATATATCAGACTGTATCATTATCTGTAGACTAAATAGAAAGTTCTTGTAATCTTTATCATATTATTGAAGTGGTGTATTTCAAATAAGATTAGACAATGTACATGATTCATCATTCTTAATACAATGATTCCAGTTACAGGTCTCTCCTTGGTATCAAACTTATGAGTTTTTGGTTTTCCGATTCACTGCATAGGGTTACCTATGCTTATGTTTTATTCCATATTTCTTGATCTAGGATCAAGTAAAACATAGTTTGGATATGGCATAAACTCATTTTGATTTGTCTACAAAAGGATATTATAAGTAGTGGTTGGTATGGAGTGTTTGTGTTTATGTCTTCAAATCTTTGATGGTAGTTGGTTCATGTTTCTGTATTTGCATTTGAGATATGCCCAATGGATTGTGCACCCCTATTGGAGAGATGCAGTTAATACAACAATCTATACTATCAATAGAACACAACTAAGGCCAGGCATGGATAAGACACCTTATGAAATTTGGTTTGGTAATATACCTATAGTAAAATACTTTAGAATATTTGGCAGCAAGTGCTACATCAAGAGAGATGATGGTGTTGGTAAGTTTAATGCTATAAGCGATGAGGGTATTTTCCTTGGTTACTCTACTAAAAGAAAAGCATACAGATGTTTTAATTTGAGATTAAAGGAGATAATTGAAAGTACTCATCTAAAGATTGATGAGAATTTCATGGTTCAAGAGAGGTATTATGAATATGCACCTATGATTGAGGATGAACCTAAGTCTAGTAGTAAAGACACAGTTATTGATGAAATGTTTGATTGCATTGATGTTTCATGTAATGAACCTGAATCAAGCAAAGAAGTATCAGAGATTAGAGATGAGGATGTTACACCAAAAGTTTCAAAATTCACATCTAGATATCATTCAAAGGAGGATATCATTAGAGATCAGAGCAGCAATGTTTTGACTAGATTAAAAGGAAAAAGGTTAATAGAGGATGAAGAGGTATGTTTACTTTCATAGATTGAACCTTTAAATGTTGAAGATGCTTGCAATGATTCTAATTGGCAGAAAGAAATGGAAGAAGAATTAGATCAAATAATAAAAAATGATACATGGGAATTGGTATCTAGACCCATTGACAAAAATGTGATTGGAACAAAGTGGGTGTTCAGAAAAAAGATGAATGAAGATGGAATAGTGGTCAGAAACAAAGAAAGACTAGTGTGTAAAGGATATGTACAGAGGGAATGGATAGATTACACTGACACATTTTCCCCTGTGAGCAGACTGGAAGCCATAAAGCTATTCTTGGCTTATGCCACATTCAAGGATTTTAAAGTATATCAAATGGATGTTAAATCAGCTTTTCTGAAATGGTGACTTTAAGGAAGAAGTATATTTAGAACACCCTGAAGGATTCAATCTATCAGGTAAGCCAAATATGGTATGCAGATTGAAGAAAGAACTCTATGGACTAAAACAAGCCCCAAGAGCTTGGTATGAGAGACTAGATGGTTATCTTACGAGGATTGGATTTAATAAAGGAGCAGCAATTTGTAACCTATTCATAAGAGAGATAGCTGATGGAATACTACTTGTTTCCATATTTTTTGATGACATTATCTTTGGAGGAAATGAAAAGCTTAGTTCAAAATTTGCAAAAGAAATGCAGAATGAATTTGAAATGAGCATGATTGGTCCTATAATATATTTTTTGGGACTAAACGTAAATCAAACGGATAAAGATATATTCATAAATCAGTCCAAATATGTGAGGGAAATATTGAAGACCTTCAAGATGGATGATTGTAAGCTAGTATGCACTCCTATGATAACCGGAAGCAAGATTTCTAAAGAAGATGATTCCACAGCAGTTGATAAGACATTATATAAGTCTATGATTGGAAAACATATATATCTTACTCAATCTAGACCAGACATATCTAATGTAGTTGGCATTCTTGGAAGATTTGTAGCTGAACCAAAATAGAATCACCTAATGGAAATAAAGAGAATATTCAGATATCTAAAAGGAACTATAGACTATGGTTTATGGTATTCTAAATCAGAGAATGTACAACTTCATGTGTATACAGATGCAGATTGGGTAGGTTGTCTTGATCATAGGAATAGTACTTCTAGAGGAGAAATAATTCTTGGAGATAGGTTGGTGTCTTGGGTAAGAAAGAAGAATAATTGTATCTCTCAGTTGACAGCAGAAGTTGAATTTATTGCAGCAGTATTAAATTATTCAACAATGGTTTGGATCAAATAGATGGTTAAAGATTTTGGTATACAGGTTGACTATCCTATTGTCATTTATTGTGATAACACCAGTACTATCAATATGTCCAAGAACCCTATGATGCATGCAAAGACAAAGCACATTGAGATTAAATACCACTTTCTTAGAGAAAAAGTTGTAGATAATGAAGTAAAATTGGACTATGTAAGAACCAATGAATAGTTAGAAAATATTTTCACAAAGCCTTTATCAAAAGATACTTTTGAGTATCTTAGGGAGAATTTGGGAGTAATTCCCTCTCCTGAGTCTAATTAGAAAAAGCAGCAAGAACATCAATCATTAAGTGACTGATGAATGGTTGACTACTCTATTTCTAGAGTAGTACCCATGCTTAATTGTTTATGGCACCCTTTGCCATTGATGTCAAAGGGGGAGTATATAGTAAGGGGGAGCATATACTCTAGGGGAGTATAAACATAGTCAAAGGAGCTGCAACAATGTAGAGAAATATTTGATGAGGATATTGAGAAGATTGTAAAAAGAAAGAAGACACCAGGTGCAGAAGATGTTTTTAATATCATATGTTGCCATCATTGTCAAAGGGGGATATTGTTGGAGATTTACTTATGGCAGCTAGTTGATTGTATGTTTTTCATTGATGACAACATATAATATACAACAGTGTTCTATATGTACTTATCAAAATGATGGTATCAAGCCTTGCACGGTTATATTCATGTTGTAGACATGTTTTTTATGTTTTTTTTGTACACGTAGACTCGGATATGAAGTTTCATTTGTGTTGTGTAATTTTGTTATGTTGGACTTACAGTTCTAGATTTTTTTTGTATAGAGCCAACATATTGCATTGGTTCTTGAGTTGCACCTATCTTCGGGATATGTGTGTGTATATTCAAGTTTAGTTATGAGTTGATGATAGTTATCTAAAGGTGCCAAATGTGTTTCAAGAAGATTGCAAAGTTAGAGTTAATTTGGTGAGGCCGACTTAGTGAAGCGGCGCGTCTATTCAGTTTATATTGCGTTGTTGTAATTATGCTTGCATGATTAGTAAAACCAACAAGGATGTTATGAAGAGTTGTCTAATAGGTCCCTTGATCTTATACTTTGAGGAAGATACTTATAGAAAGTCATTTGTGGAATGCTATGTCTGAATGATAAGAAAAGATGTAGGAAAGTGCAGAATAGAATATCAGTTGAGTTTCATTCATCAAGGATCTATGTGAAGAAGAAGTAAAAGATTACAATACACTGGAACTTATCAAGACAGTAGGTCTACTCTATAGTTCATCATCAGATATAGTGCATATCTATTCTTCAGAAGGTTGTATCCTTCACCTTTAAAGCACTGAGATTTTGGATAGTGAGTCCTCACCCTTAACCGATTTATTTGTAAAGACTCCTAATAGGGTCAGACCCTTAACTAGGTCACTATACTTATTGCATTGTAAAGAACAACTCCTAACAGGGTTGCAAGATCTTCTAATTGGGATTATTATAAACAAGTATAGCTCATTGTGGGTGTTAATTCCCACTGGGGTTTTTACCATTTGGTTTCCCCATAACCAAATTGTAGTGTTGTCTATTGTGTTATCTGAATATGAATTTACATTATTGTATTCTGGAGTTAATAAGATAAAATAATAAATTGGCTGATAACTGATTCACCCCCCCTCTCAGTTATCCTTTGGGACTATTCTAACAATTGGTATCAGAGCCAAGTGCCTTGAAGAAGAAGCCTAACATATTAAGGTAGATCAGATGTCTTCAGAAAAGAGACCCCTAAGTTTGAAGGAGAAAATTATCTGGATTGGAAAAACAAAATAATAACACATCTACAGTGTGTTGGTTTTGACAGCTTTGAGATAGCCACACAAGAAGTTGTTATTCCCTCTTTAAAAGATCTACCAAGAGATGATGCTACTAGTAAACATAAGGATACATTCACAGCTAATGCAATTTCCAAAGAAGCCCTTATAAGTGCACTATCTGATAGTGAATTCTCTCAGATCAAGCAATTAGACAAGGCATAGACAATATGGAAATATTTAGAAGACATGTTTGAAGGAGATGTTCAATCAGAGGATAAATGAAGCAGTTTCTGGAATCAGAAACAATGGTGGAGAAATATCAGAAAAAGATATAATGGACAAGCTGTTGACTACTCTAACATCAGACTATGAGAACAAGATCATTATTCTAGAGGAAACCTTGCAATTTTCACAAGACTTCAAGAGAGAGACTTTGATCAGTAAAATCTATGCATTTGAGATATCAAGATTGAAGACTGAACCAAAAGGTGAAACAACCTTCAAAGCTTCAGTTTATGGTAAGAAATGTCACATCTATAGCAATAATGAGAAAGAAGAAGTTGATGAAGAACTAGAAGAAATCATTGCCATGATTGCTAAAAGAGAAAATAAATCCAAAGGGAAATATGAAGGACAACTTCCATTCAAATGTTTTTCATGCAACAAGATCGGTGACTTTGCATCCAAGTGTCCTACAAGAGTAAAGAAATTTAGATCTGACTATAAACCTAAATATAGGAAGGAGTGCTATCATGCTGAAGAAGGTGTAACTGATGAAGATTCAGGAGAATATGAAATTGGATTTGTTGCCCTTAAAGACATGAAAAAATTGATTGAGCATATGGACATTGAAGATGAAAAGGAAACACAGGAGTTAGCCCTAATTTCCAAAGCAGACATCAGAACTAATTGGATCAATGATAGTAGATGCTCTCATCACATGATAGGTGATAAAGACAAATTTTTTCATCTAGACAAGTACAAAGGTGATATGGTTAGATTTGGAGATAACACTCCTAAACCTATCATAGGCAGAGGATCCATCACCCTGGATGGAAAGAATAAGACAGATGATGTTCTATATGTTGATGGATTACATCACATTTTACTAAGTGTTGGACAACTACTTGACAAAGGTTATCATTGGGAATTCAAAGACAACAAATGCATTATTAGAAACAAAGAAGGAGACATAATTGCATTAGGATCAAAAACAAGAGGTAATGTTTTCCAACTCAATTTAGATGTAAGTTGTTTTGTTGCAAAAGTAGATGACAGTTAACTATGACACAAGAGACTTTGTCATATCAATTTTGATAATATAGTAAAGATAAGAAATGTCAAGGCAGTTAGAGATCTTCCAAGTATTGCAAGACCAACTGACACAATATGCAGGGAATGTGTTATGGGAAAGCATGTAAGGAGTTCTTTTAGAAGCAAGAAGAACTTGGCTGAAAACAAGTTAGACCTAGTGCATACAGATTTATGTGGTCCTACTCAAACTAGGTCATATTACAGAGAAATGTATTTCATTTTTTTGTTGATGATTTTTTAAGAATGATGTGGGTTGTTGGTGTAGAGTACCCTAGGGTTTTAGCTCTGAAACCCTAGCAGGTTTAAACAGAGTGATCAATGGAGCAGATCACGGTTAACAGTTAGTTCAGTTTCGGTTAGCAGTTTTCCCCAAATGCTAACAGCTTCAGCTTTTTAACTCCTAGCACAAGAGCAGGCCAGTTACATTATACTTATCACACAGTCGCATGGTGATCAGTGGTTAAGGGAAAACTTTCGCGACAAGGTGATGATAGTGTATCGCACAGTTGGCGGTTAATCGACAGTTAGGTTGAAATCGGTGCGACAACGCGATGACAGGGTATCGTAAGCTTGCGAGTAGATCGATGGTTAGTGGAAGACGGCTGCAACAAGGCGATGACAGCTCATCACACAGTCGAAAGGAATTTGGTGGTCAATGAAAAATAGCTGTGAGAATGCGACAACAATGTATCGCTAAGTCGCAGGACAACAGGTGGTTAAGTTCAAAGCATTGCAAGAGGGCGACAACAGTCTATCGTGTGATCGTAGGGAAATCGTCAGCTCGGTTCAAGGAATTGCGAGTGTGCGATAATGATGCATCACTTAGTTGCAAAGGAATCGACAGCATGGTTAGAAGTACTGCAAGGGCGCGACAAGAGCTCATCGCTCAGTCGCAAGGGAATCGGCAGCTCGGGTATAAGTGATGCAAGCGCGTGACGATAATGCATCCCAAGGTCGCAGGGTAATCGGCAGTTAATTTTCTGAGTGTGCGAGAGCACGACTGCAATGCATCGCCAGGTCGTAGAGAAAAAGGTAGCTCATTTAGAAGGGTTGCGAGCGCGCGACTACAATGCATTGCAAGGTTGCAGATGAATCAACAGCTCATCTATAAGAGGCATGAGAGCGTGATAACAATTCCTTGCAAGCTCGCAGGTAAATCGATAGCTCACCTATAAGTATTGCGAGGGTGTGACAACAAGATATCACAAGGTTGCCATGCATAGTATGAGGACTCGCGACAGTGTGACTAATAAAGGAAGAAAATATGTTGACTTGTCAACATCGTAGAGGAAAGATAAAAAGAGAACACCATAGAGGAAAGTGTTGTCCACGTAGATAACCATGCTGATGATGATTTGATGACAGTTCCAGGAGCAAGATGAAGAGCTGAGGTAGTTAGAATCTGCAGACGGCAGGTAACTTAGAAATAGTTACAGTCAAGAACAGGCCGAGTTATAAAATGAAGGAAAATTGTAAAAGAGGTTGGAGAAGTTAGAGACTAAGTAGACTAGCGAAGAAGATTTCAGTTTGCATTGTAATTTTCAGGCTTTCAATAAAGAATAGTTTCCTGTGCTTTCTGTGTGTGTTTCTATTGCGTGCAGACTTCTGTAGAGTAGGATTTTGAATTTAGTCAAGTCTCATGAATGCTTTTTGACTCTTATAATCCATCCTATGGAGTGTGACTGTCAAGAAGCATCCCTCATGTATTTTTATTCTATTTTTGTGTCTGTGTCTGAGAAGTGGCTAGTCAAAATGGTAGACAAGTCCTAGGCGAGCCAAATGGTCTGGCTAGAGAACTTGTAGGAGAGAGAGATAGAAGGAGAAAGGTGCATGACTGACTTTATTCAGTCATGGAGAGCAAGATAAGGCAAAGAGTGAGACATTTCGGTGGGTAGGAAACCTAAGAGAGAGAGAGAGTATAGAAATCCTTCTAGTTAGGGTCTGAGAGTAACCCTAAGATACTCAAGTGTGAGTCTAGAGGATCCTGAACTGAATAGGACCCAAAGTGAGATTCCTAAGAGGAAGAGGAGTCTAGGAGAGCAAGGTGACCTCCCCATCAGATTGGTATCAGAGCCCAGTTAAAGATTTGGGTTTGAAATTTGTAGATGTTTCAAGGTACTGAGGAATCAGTAGGAGAATCAGCCATGGTGACAAATGTAGAGTTGGCTAAAGAGGTGAATGAGCAGAAGGAGAGAAATAGACTCCTTGAGGAAACTCTAGAGTTAATGAGAAAACAACTAGAGGATATTGCTGACAAAGTAACTGGAGAAGCAGAGAGTTCCAATAAAGGGAAAGCTATTGCAGAGGAGGATGTTATACCAGAACCAGACCCTCCTATGCCAAAAGAACCATTCTTGAAGGCTATCAAGGCTCTAGGTTGAAAGGCATTGGACGGAGTACCAGTACTTGCTGGAAAAATGGATTCTGAACTAGTAATGGAATGGATTGAAGGAATGGAGAATCATTTTGATTGTGAAGGAGTGACTGAAGCACAGAAAGTGAAAGT
>MU226856.1:629956-656388 GCA_018584345.1 Thuja plicata | reverse complement strand
AGAACCTGATACAAGAAAAACACAATGGATGTTTGAGTGGGCATTTTGGGTTGAATAAGACTCTGGAATTAGTAAATAGATACTATTACTGGCCGAAGATGCAAAAAGATGTAAGGAGATATGTAGATCAATGCACAGTTTGTAAGAAGGGAAAGGGAACCTCTACAAATGCTGGTTTGTATCAACCACTGCCCATACCAGATAGGCCTTGGGAATTTTTGAGTATGGATTTTATTGTGGGGTTACCTAGGAAAAAGATTGGTTATGATAGTATTTTTGTTGTAGTAGACAGGTTTAGCAAAATGAGTCATTTTATTCCTTGTAAGACCACAAATGATGCCAGTCATATTGCTCACTTATTTTTCAAGGAAATAGTTAGAATTCATGGTTTGTCAGTAAGCATAGTGTCTGACAGAGATGTCAAATTCATGGGTCATTTTTGGAAGACCTTATGGTGAAGATTGGGAACTAATTTGTCCCACAGTTCTTCCTACCATCCTCAAATAGATGGTCAGACAGAAGTTATCAACAGAGTGTTGGGAAATTTGCTTAAATGCTTAACAAAGGAGTATGGACAAGTCTGGGATCAAGTGTTACCATAGGCAGAATTTGCTTATAATGATAGTGTTAACAGGACTACAGGGAAAAGCCCATTTCAGATTATATATGGGATACATCCACGTGGAGTTTGTGAACTCAGAGAATTAAAAGGACAGGGAGTGATAAGTGGACATGCTGATGACTTTGCACAGTCTATTAAGAAGATACATGATCAGGTGAAGAAGAATCTAATTGAGTCAAACCAGAGATTAAAAGAGAAGGTGGATGAAGGGAGGAGAGAAGTACAATTTCAAATTGGAGATCTGGTAATGGTACATCTGAACAAAGCCAGACTACAGAAGGGGATTCCTACTAAGCTACAAATGAGGAGAATAGGTCCCTGCAAGATATTGGAGAAATATGGGCAGAATGCCTATAAAATTGATTTACCTAACAATTTGGAAGTGTCATCTATTTTTAATGTCCAGGATTTGATTCCATACAGAGGACCAATGATACCTGAGACTACTCAAAAGATGGAAGTAGGAAAAAATGTTCAAGATATACAGGTGAAGAATAAGTCCAAGTTGCAAGTAGAGAAAATCCTGGATTCACGAGTTCAGAAGACAACCAGATGAAGGGTATACAGAGAATACCTAGTCAAATGGTTAGGGTTACCAGAAGCAGAAGTGACATGGATGAACAAAGAAGACTGCAGAAAATAAGGGATTAGTTCAGCATTGATGCCGACTAATTCAAACTAAATTATTCCTTCTTAGAGGGGGGAGTATGGTGTAGAGCACCCTAGGGTTTTAGCTTCAAAACCCTAGCAGGTTTAAACAGAGTGATCAATGGAGCAGATCATGATTAACAGTTAGTTCAGTTTCGGTTAGCAGTTTTCCCCAAATGCTAACAGCTTTAGCTTTTTAACTCCTAGCGCAAGAGTGGGCCAGTTACATTATACTTATCGCATAGTCACATGGTGATCAGCAGTTAAGGGAAAACTGTCGCAACAAGGCGATGATAGTGTATCACACAGTCGGTGGTTAATCGGCAGTTAGGTTGAAACCGGTGCGACAATGTGATGATAGGGTATCGCAAGCTCACGAGTAGATCGGTAGTTAGTGGAAGATGGCTACGACAAGGTGATGATAGCTCATTGCATAGTCAGAAGGAATTTGGCGGTCAATGAAAAACAGCTGCGAGAATGTGACAATAGTGTATCGCTAAGTCGCAGGACAACAGGCGGTTAAGTTCAAAGCATTGCGAGAGCGCGACAATAGTCTATCATGTGATTGCAGGGAAATCATCAGCTCGGTTCAAGGCATTGCGAGTGCATGACAACTATGCATCACTCAGTCACAAAGGAATTGGCAGCGCGGTTAGAAGTACTACAAGGGCACGATGAGAGCTCATCGCTCAGTAGCAAGGGAATTGGCAGCTCGGGTATAAGTGATGCGAGCGCATGACGACAATGCATCGCAAGGTCACGAGGTAATCAGTAGTTAGTTTTTTGAGTGTGCAAGAGCACGACTGTAATCCATCACCAGGTCACAGAGAAAAAGGTAGCTCATTTAGAAGGGTTGCGAGCACGCGACTACAATGCATCGCAAGTTCGCAGATGAATCAGCAACTCATCTATAAGAGGCGCGAGAGCGCGATAACAATGCCTCGCAAGCTCCCAGGTAAATTGGTAGCTCACCTATAAGTAGTGCGAGGGTGCGACAACAAGATATCACAAGGTCGCCATGCATAGTATGAGGACTCGTGACAGTGTGACTAACAGAGGAAGAAAATATGTTGACTTGTCAACATCGCAGAGGAAAGATAAAAAGAGAATTCCATGGAGGAAAGTGTTGTCCACATAGATAACCATGATGATGATGATTTGATGATAGTTACGGGAGGAAGATGAAGAGCTGAGGTACTTAGAATCTGCAGATGACAGGTAACCTAGAAACGGTTACAGTCAGGAACAGGCCGAGTTATAAAATGATGGAAGGAAAATTGTAAAAGAGGTTGGAGAAGTTAGAGACTAAGTAGACTAGCGAAGAAGATTTCAGTTTGCATTGTAATTTTTAGGCTTTCAATAAAGAACAGTTTCCTGTGCTTTCTGTGTGTGTTTCTATTGCGTGCAGACTTCTGTAGAGTAGGATTTTGAATTCAGTCAAGTCTCATGGATGCTTTTTAACTCTTATAATCCATCCTATGGAGTGTGACCATCAAGAAGCATCCCTCATGTATTTTTATTTTGTTTTGGTGTCTGTGTCTGAGAAGTGGCTAGTCAGAATGGTAGACAAGTCCTAGGTGAGCCAAATGGTCCGGCTAGAGAACTTGTAGGAGAGAGAGATAGAAGGAGAAAGGTGCATGACTGACTTTATTCAGTCATGGAGAGAAAGATAAGGTAAAGAGTGAGACATTTTGGTGGGTAGGAAACCTAAGAGAGAGGGATTATAGAAATCCTTCTATTTAGGGTCTGAGAGTAACCCTAAGAGACTCAAGTGTGAGTCTAGAGGATCTTGAAGTGAATAGGACCCAAAGTGAGATTCCTAAGAGGAATAGGAGTCTAGGAGAGAAAGGTGACCTCCCCATCAGTTGTGTTCTTAAAGGAGAAGTTTGAAGCCTTTAAGAAGTTCAAAATATTCAAAGCCAAAGTGGAGAATGGATTTGGCTTAAAACTAAAGTGTCTGAGATCATATAGAGGAGGAGAATTCACCTCTAACCAGTTTTATGACTATTGTGAAGAACATGGAATTAAAAGACAGTTGAGTGCACCCAAAACCCCACAACAAAATGGGATAGTAGAAAGAAGGAACAAGATCATACTTGATACAACGTGCACTATGATGATTGAAGGAAAAGTTGCGCTCACCTATTAGAGAGATGCAGTTAATACAGCAGTCTATACTATCAATATAAAACAACTAAGGCCAGGCATGGATAAGACACCTTATGAACTTTGGTTTGGTAATATACCTACAGTAAAATACTTCACAATATTTGGTAGCAAGTGCTACATCAAGAGAGATGATGGTGTTGGTAAGTTTGATGCTAAAAGATATGAAGGTATTTTCCTTGGTTACTCTACTAAAGCAAAGTATATAGATGTTTTAATTTGAGATTAAAGAAGATAACACAAAGTACTCATGTAAATATTGATGAGAAGTTCATGGTTCAAGAAAGGTATTATGAATATGAAACTATGATTGAGGATGAATCGAGGCCTAGCAGTAAAGACACTATTATTGAAGAAATGTTTGATTGCATTTATCTTTCATGTAATGAACCTAAATCAAGCAAAGAAGTATCACAGATTATAGATGAGGATGTTACACCAAAAGTTTCAAAATTCACATCTAGATATCATTGGAGATCAGAGTAGAAGGGTTTTGACTAGATCAAAAGAAAAAAGGTTAACAAAGGATGAAGAGGTATGTTTACTTTCACAGATTGAACCTTTAAATGTTGAAGATGCTCGCAAGGATTCTGATTGGTAGAAAGCAATGGAAGAAGAATTAGATCAAATAATAAAAAATGATACATGGGAATTGGTACCTAGACCCAGTGACGAAAATGTGATTGGAACAAAGTGGGTATTCAGAAACAAGATGAATGAAGATGAAACAGTGGTCAAAAACAAAGCAATACTAGTGTGTAAAGGATATGCACACAGGGAACCGATAGATTACACTAACACATTTGCCCCTATGAGCAGACTGGAAGCCATAAAGTTATTCTTGGCTTATGCAATATTCAAGGATTTTAAAGTATATCAAATGAATGTTAAATCAACTTTTTTGAATTGTGACTTGAAGGAAGAAGTATATATAGAACAGCCTGAAGGATTCAATCTATCAAAAAAGCCATGTAGATTGAAGAAAGAACTCTATGGACTAAAACAGGCCCCAAGAGCTTGGTATGATAGACTAGATGGTTATCTTACCAGGATTGGATTTAAGAAAGGATCTGTAGATTGTAACCTATTCATAAGAGAGACACCTGATGAACTACTACTTGTTGGCATATTTGTTGATGGCATTATCTTTGGAGGAAATGACAAGCTTAGTTCAGAATTTGCAAAATAAATGCAGAATGAATTTGAAATGAGCATGATTGGTCCTATAAAATATTTTTTGGGACTAAACATAAAGCAAATAGATAAAGGTATATTCATAAATCAGTCCAAATATGTGAGGGAAATATTGAAGACCTTCAAGATTGAAGACTGTAAGCCAGTATGCACTCCTATGATAACTGGAAGGAAGCTTTCTAAAGAAGATGATTCCGCAGCAGTTGACAAGACATTATATAAGTCTATGATTGGAAAAATTATATATCTTACTCAATCTAGACCAGACATATCTAATGTAGTTGGCATTGTTGGAAGATTTGTAGCTGAACCAAAATAGAATCACCTAATGGCAATAAAGAGAATATTCAGATATCTAAAAGGAACTATAGACTATGGTTTATGGTATCCTAAATTAGAGAATGTACAACTTCATGTGTATATAGATGTAGATTGGGCAAGTTGTCTTGGTGACATGAAGAGTAATTCTAGAGGAGAAGTATTTCTTGGATATAGGTTGGTTTCTTGGGTAAGCAACAAGAAGAATTGCATCTCTCAGTTGACAGTAGAAGTTGAATATGTTGCAACAACATTAAATTGTTCAACAATGGTTTGGATCAAACAGATGGTTAAATATTTTGGTATACAAGTTGACTATCCTACTGTTATTCACTGTGATAACACCAGTACTATCAACATGTCCAAGAACCTTGTGATGCATGCAAAGACAAAGCACATTGAGATTAAATACCATTTTCTTAGAGAAAAAGTTGCAGATAATGATGTAAAATTAGACTATGTAAGCACCAAAGAAAAGTTAGCAGATATTTTCACAAAGCCTTTATAAAAAGATACTTTTGAGTATCTCAGGGAGAATTTGGGAGTAATTCCCTCTCTTGAGTTTGATTAGAAAAGGCAACAAGAACATCATTCATTAAGTGACTGATGAATGGTTGACTACTCTACTTCTGGAGTAGTACCTATGCTTAGTTGTTTATGGCGCCCTTTTCCATTGATGTCAAAGGGGGATTATATAGTAAGGGGGAGCATATACTCTGGGGGAGTATAAACATAGTCAAAGGAGCTGTAGTAGTGTAGATAAATATTTGATGAGGATATTGAGAAGATTGTAAAAAGAAAGAAGACACCAGGTGCTGAAGATTTTTTTAATATCATATGTTGCCATCATTGTCAAATGGGGAGATTGTTGGAGATTTACTTCTGACAGCTAGTTGATTGTATGTTTGTCATTGATGACAATATATAATATACAAAAGTGTTCTGTATGTACTTATTAGAATGATGGTATCAAACCTTGCATAGTTATATTCATGTTTTAGACATGTTGTTTATGTTTTGTTCATACACATAGACTCAAATATGAAGTTTCAGTTGTGTTGTGTAATTCTATTATGTGGCACTTACAGTTCTAGAGTTTGTCTATACAGAGCCGATGTATTGTATTGGTTCTTGAGTTGCACCTATCTTTGGGATATGCGTGTGTATATTCAAGTTTAGTTATGAGTTGACGATAGTTATCTAAAGGTGCCAAACGTGTTTCAAGAAGATTGCAAAGTTAGAGTTAATTTGGTGACGCCGACTTAGTGAAGCATCGCGTCTATTCAGTTTATATTACGCGGTTGTAATTATTCTTGCTTGATTAGTAAAGATGACAAGGATGTTATGAAGAGTTTTCTAATAGGTCCCTTAATCTTATACTTTGAGGAAGATACTTATCGCAAGTCATTTGTGGAATACTATGTGTGAATAATAAGAAAAGATGCAGGAAAGTGCATAATAGAATATCAGTTGAGTTTCATTCATCAAGGATCTATGTGAAGAAGAAGTAAAAGATTACAATACACTGGAACTGATCAAGATAGCGGGTCTAATCCATAGTTCATCATTAGATATAGTGCATATATGTTCTTTAGAAGGTTGTAGCCTTCACCATTAAAGTAGTGAGATTTTGGACAGTGAGTCCTCACCCTTAACCGGGTTATTTGTGTTAGAATGAATTTAGAATAAATGAGAGGGGAGGGGTGAATCAGTTATCCTTAGGTCTAGATGTACCAAATAAAACTTTCTATATTTTAGATATACTCGGCAGTAGTGGTATATGTGAACAAATTAGTCACGCAGTTTACTATTTAATGTAATTAGCTTGTAGAAACATAACAGTAAAACAAACCATAAGCATTCACACAAGTTGACACAAGTATTTAATGTGGAAACCCAATATGGTAAAAACCACTAGTAAAATGCTACCAAGTTTCACTCTTCTGAAGTGAGCTTTCTGAGGAGCCAACCTTGTTAAAGGTTACAGTAACACACTATTAGGTGTGACCTGGTTAAAGGATTTAATCACCCTATCAGGAGTGGCCTTGTTAGAGGACTTAGAACATTCCACCTGAATGTCACCTTGCTTAGAGGATTTATACAAATGACTGTTAGGTCAACCTTGTTAAAGGATTTTAACTGATACAATGGTTAGAAAGTAATCAATAGTTGTGCTCTGATACATACAACTTACTTTGCAAATTTAGATCCAATTACAGCTCTGATGCTAACTTACTAAGTGGCCTACATTTTCATTTCAATCTTCTGATCTGCTTGGAAATCTGTCAAGTAATCACACATGTAACTTTCTTCTTCTGTGTTCAGCCTTCTCTGCTAGGTCATGCCAATCAGTAAATCAACTATGCAATCCTCTTGCATACATGTACACCAATCAGTACATCCACATCCACACTATAATGAATAACCCCTTGAGGTTATCATATACCTCTCTGTCTAGGTCAGATAAATCTTTCCCGCTTAATCAAGATCTTAGATCTTAGGTTAGGTTAGATCCAATGGATCATTCTATCATTACATTACATTTACATCTCCAAATTAGTCTCTAATTAAATCTTGAATCCATGCATTAATTACGGTTACCCATACATTAAAATAATGTGGATCAATCTTTAATTAACTTTACATATCCCACTAAAATTAACTAAGTCTGCCAGAGATCTCAAATCGCATCATTAATCCAAATACTGTAAGTTGTCCAACATCACTGTCTCCACTCGGCAATTTCACTGGTGCTTGGCACTGAACAAACTTTCTCATCACAAACAACTTTGCTCGGCATCAAACCAAACTTGCTCGGTACAAGCCAGACTTGCTCGACACAAAACAACAAGAAAAACTATCTTTGAAAGATAAACAACTAATTACTTTTCCAGAGTGCCAACTGATCAAGTACCCTTTTATTTTCCTTAACTCAACCATTCGCTTGGTCTTCTTGTTAAATCTTCTTCATTAATCAATAGATATGGTACTCAAATAGATAACAATAGTCTCACCATTTAAGGTTTGACATCAATGACAAAATAACAATTGCTTGCATTGTCACTTCCCAACAATCTCCCTCTTTGGCATTGATGGCAACACAAAACATTAAAACAATGATTTAACAAGCATAGTTACCGTACAATCCAAAAAGTCACATGTGTTCCTTGATATGAAAAAATCTTCATTAAGGTATTTAGCTTCATTCTTATTCTTATCTGTAAAACATTTCTCCCTCTATGTCTGTAATCACACTATAATTATCTGTGTCTGATCATCTGTAGACTCCCTCTGAGTAGATAATTACTTCATTTTTTTCAATAGTAACTTCTTCCTCTATATAGGTAATCTCTCCCTCTTTATAGGTAATCTCTCCCTCTTTGACAAAAATGCTAAATACTTTGATATCTTTATCATGTAGATCTTCAGTATCATGTTGATCCTATCATCTTGATTATGATTGATCTTCTTTTCTGTCCTTGTCCAACATCACAATTTTAGTCAGCATCCTAAAGTGTGACTTACTGTGCATCAATGTGTCAAGTATTATGAATGTAATATTTGATGCAACAGTACCATACAAAACTTAATTAGCCTCAGTTAGGGGAATCACCCCTAATTTACCTCACAGATACTCATGAGCATCCTTGGGTAGTGCCTTTGCGAATATGTCTACTAATTGTTATTTAGTGTTCACATAATCGAGTCTCACTTCTTTATTCTGAACTAGCTCCCTCAAGTAATGATACTTGATAGCTATGTGCTTTATCTTTGAGTGCATAACAGGGTTTTTAGAAATATTAATGGCACTCGTGTTATCACAATATATGACAATTGGTTTAGTGATTTCTTCCTTCATACCTTTCAGAAGTATTTTCAACCACATAATGTTAGAGCAGTTGATAGCTACTGCCACATACTCGGCTTTAGTTTTAGATTTTGAGGTGCAGTTCTGTTTATTGCTTGTCCATAAGATCAATATTTTTCCTAAAATAAATGCTCCATTAGTAGTTCTTTTCCTATCATCAACATTTCTAGCCCAATCAGAGTCAGTGTAAACTCTGAGTTCAAACTTGTCATTCTTCTTGTAGTATAAACCATAGTCATCAGTTCCTTTTAAATATCTTAGAATCCTTTTTACTGTTATCATGTGAGTTTCCTTGGGGTTAGTAGAAAACCTTGCAACAATTCCAATAGCTAGGGATATTTCAGGTCTACTATGTGCAACATACTATAGTTTTCCAATCATTGATCTATAGAGTGTTGGGTTCACTTCTTTTGTGTCATCATCTTTTGTCAGCTTATGTCTAGTAGCCATGGGTGTACTCACTGGTTTGGACTCTTCCATTCCAAAAGTTTTTATTATCTCCTTGATATATTTAGATTGAGTGATATAGATACCATTCTTCATTTGATAATTTTGTAAGCCAACAAAGAATTTTATCTCACCAAACATAGACATTTCAAATTCAGTTTGCATCTCTATTGCAAATGTTTTGCATAACACATCTTGTCCACTAAATATGATGTCATCTACAAAAATTTCAGCTAATAAAATACCTTTTCTTTGCTCTGTTTGCAAGTATAGATGGATGTTGTCATTGGTTCTTGCAAATCCAATCTTGATCAGATAATTGTGCAATCTCTCATACCATGCTCTTGGTGCTTGCTTCAGTCCATATAGTTCTTTTTGCAATCTGCAAACCATATTCCTTTTGTTTGGGTCAACAAAACCATCAGCTTGCTCAATATACACTTCTTCTTTCAAGATACCATTGAGAAATGCAAACTTCACATCCATCTGACAAACTTTGAATCCTTTATAGGCTGCATATGCAAGTAATGTTCTGACCCCTTCCAATTTTGCAACTGGGGTGAATGTTTCACCATAGTCAATTCCTTCCTCTTGTGCATAAACCTTGCATACCAGTCTAGCTTTGTTTCTTGTCACATCTCCATGTTCATTCAGTTTATTCCTGAATACCCACTTTGTACCAATTACATTTTTATCCTTCGGCCTAGGTACAAGTGTCCAAGTCTTGTTCTTCTCAATTTGTTCAATTTCCTCATTCATTGCTTGTATCCAATCTTCTTTTTATAAAGCATCTTTCACTTCCTTGTGCTCAAATTCGCATAACAGACATGTGCCATCTCTCAACTTACATCATGTCATAACTATAGAATCCTTTGATCCAATGATTTGATCAAAATTGTGGTGTCTCCTCACATATTTTGCTAGAGTAGGGTCAGGCCTTGCTTCAGGTTCATTGTTTGTGTTCAGTTCTGGTTGATTATGAGACTCGGTATCTCCATCAGATAGCTCAGCATTCACTTTCTATTGCTTAGAAACTCCACTCTGTGACTCGGTAGGTGTAGGATGTTTCTCGGCAATAGGCTCAGGTAATGTATTATAATCTTCCTCATCTAGATATATGAATGATTTATAGCTTTTAGGCTCTTGTGTACTTTCAACTTTATTCCTTTATGCAAACTCATCAATTCTAACATTGTCACTTTCCACAACTTTGTTAGTATTAGAATTCAAACATTTGTATGCTTTTCTTTTCATTGAATAACCAAGGAATATACCTTCTTCACCTTTAGCATCAAGTTTTCCATTTCTTTTGTCCTTCAGTATAAAACATTTCCTTCCAAATAATCTAAATTACTTTACACTAGGTGCATAACCATACCAAAGTTCATAAGGTGTAGCATTTGTACCTTTCTTGACTTGTACTCTATTCAGGGTATAGACTATAGTACTTACAACTTCTTTCCAGTATTTTTGTGCAACATTCTTCTCCATCATTAGCGTTCTTGCACAGTCCATGATAGATCTGTTCCTGCGTTCAACAATACCATTTTGTGGAGGTGTCATGGGTGCGAACATCTATCTCTTTATGCCTCGGTCATTGTAGAACCTATTGAACTCATTAGAAATAAACTCTCCACCTCTATCAGATCTTAAGCATTTAAAAATTTTGTCTGTTTCCTTTTCAACTTGAGCTAAGTACCATTTAAATAACTGGAATGCATCATATTTTTCCTTGAGAAACATTACTGTCATCATCCTTGAATAAGCATCAACAAATAGAATAAAGTATCTAGCATCACAGTAGCTTCTTTCTCCAATGGGACCACAGAGATTAGTATGGACTAATTCCAGAATTTCCTCTGAAATATGTGTTTTACTCTTGAAACTAGACTTAGGTAGCCCTCTAACCTTTTTCAATTTACTTATGCTTACCAAATTATCAAAGTTCACATGACGCAATCTCTTATGCCATAACCAAACATCATTGTACTGTGCAAACAAACATGTTTCTTCAGATAAATCTAGATAGAACAAGTTATTTTTAGTCTGATCACGACTTCCAACTAGTTCTCCAGTAGAGTCATAGATCTTTGCTTTTTTGTGATGGAACTCAACTCTGTAACCAGAAGTGTTTAGCTGTGCAACACTTAGAAAATTGTAATTAATATCATCAACCCAGTACACATTATCACATCTAATTTTGTCATTCAAGTTAATCAATCCTTTACCTTTGTTGAGACATGGTGCATCATTACCAAATTTTACATATCCTCCTTTGCATTGGTCTGGGGTTTCAAACTTATCCTTGTCACTATTCATATGATGGGAACAACCACTGTTAATGATCCAATGATCACCTTTACTCTTATAAGAAATTAATGCAGTTTTCTCATCATCATCAGAATCTTATTTCATTGCAACATAAACAACTTCAATATCATTGTCATCAGAATTGTCAGTATCATTGTTAGTTGTTTCTTTAGCAATATAACAAGATTTCTTACCTTTGTCTTTGTAATCCTTATATTTCTTGAATTCTCGGTCATCCTTTCTGTCTTTGTATTCCTTGTTTTATTGTCCTTTCTTTCATCTTTTTCATTCTTATCAGGACATCTAGCAGCTATATGACCAACTTTATTGCATGAAAAACAAATGATAGGAAGTTTACCTCTATATTTTTCTTTTCCTTTGGATAGCCTCTTTACCATAAGCACTTCAAGTTCTTCAAGATCATCATCAGTAGTGTCACTATCACTGTTCACATGCTTCTTTACTTTCTTAGGTTTATTGAGGACCAATTGAGATCTAAAAGAAGAATCAATACCTTGTGGATTTTAGTTATCATAATTTGACATTTCAAATACAGTAAGTCTGCCTATCAGATTTTCCAGATTCAGATTATTGTTAGGAGTACATCTCAGTTCTTGAATTATAGAAACTCTAATACCATATACAGGAAGTAGATTTCTCAGTACCTTGCTCATAATAGTGTTCTCATCTATTGTTCTATTAGCTCCTCTAATGGCATTTACAACTTCTTTTACTCTACCATAATACTGATTAATATTTTCACCTTGCATTTTCATTTTATCAAACTTACCTCTTAGAATTTCTGATTTATCTCTCACCACATTTGTGTCTCCACCATAGACAATTGATAATTTATCCCACATTTTCTTTGCATTAGTGTAGCTCTTTATATCATCAAACTCTGAATAGCTCAATGAGGATGCAATCTCCAACATTGCTTGATTGTACTCTTGCTTTTTTCTTAGTTGTGCAACTATGAGAGGAGTAGTAGGTGGTACATAGTCATTTCTAATAATTTTCTTAGCACATATCCAATACCGGCCAAATGTAGTTTCATCAAACTTTTCCATGCAAGGAAGTTATCTTTGTTCAGCTTCGGAACCTCCTTTTTATACATCTTCATCTTTTTGCTCCAAGTACCTTCAAACTATTTTCAAGAGACCAAAGCTCTACTACCAATTGTTAGAATTAATTTAGAATAAATGAGAGTGGAGGGGTGAATCAGTTAACCTCAGGTCTAGATGTACCAAATAAAACTTTCTATATTTCAGATCTACTCAGTAGCAGTAGCATATGTCAACGACTTAGTCATGCAGTTTACTGTTTAATGTAATTAGCTTGTAGAAACATAACAGTAAAATAAACCATAAGCATTCACACAAGTTGACACAAGTATTTAACGTGGAAACCCAATATGGGAAAAACCACCAATAACATGCTACCAAGTTTCACTCTTCTGAAGTGAGCTCTATGAGGAGCCAACCCTATTAAAGGTTACAATAACACACTGTTAGGTGTGACCTGGTTAAAGGATTTAATCACCCTGTCAGGAGTGGCCTTGTTAGAGGACTTAGAACATTCCACCTAAATTTCACCTTTCTTAGAGGATTTATAAAAATGACTGTTAGGTCAACCTTGTTAAAGGATTTTAAGTGATACAATGGTTAGAAAGTAATCAGAAAATGTGATCTGATACATACAAATTACTTTGCAAATTTAGATCCAATTACAACTCCGATGCTAACTTACTGAGTGGCTTGCACTGTCATGTCAATCTTCTGATTTGCTCAGAAATTCGTCAAGCAATCACACATGCAACTTTCTTCTTCTGTGTTCAGCCTTTTCTGCTAGGTCATGTCAATCAGTAAATCAACTATGCAATTCTCTTGCATACATGTACACCAATCAGTACATCCACATCCACTCTACAATGAATAACCCCTTGAGGTTATCATATACCTCTTTGTCTAGGTGAGATAAATATTTTTCGCTTAATCAAGATCATATATCTTAGGTTAGGTCAAACCCAACGGATCATTCTATCATTATATTACATTTACTTCTCCAAATTAGTCTCTAATTAAATCTTGAATCCATGCATTAATTACAGTTACCCATACATTAAAATAATGTGGATCAATCTTTAATTAACTTTACATATCCCAATAAAATTAACTAAGTCGGCTAGAGATCTCAAATCTCATCATTAATCCAAATATTGTAAGTTGGCCAACATCACTATTTCCACTCAGCAATTTCACTAGTGCTCGGCACTGAAAAAACTTTCTCATCACAAACAAATTCGCTCGGCATCAAACCAAACTTTCTCGGCACAAGCCAGACTTGCTCGGCACAAAACAGGAAGAAAAACTATCTTTGAAAGATAAACAACTAATTACTTTGCAAGAGTGCCAACTGATCAAGTACCCTTTTATTTTCCTTAACTCAACCATTCACTTGGTCTTCTTGTTAAATCTTCTTCATCAATCAATAGATATGGTACTCAAACAGATAACAATAGTCTCACCAGTTAAGGTTTGACATCAATGAAAACATAACAATTGCTTGCATTGTCACTTTGCAACAATTTGTAAAAGACTCCTAATAGGGTCAGACCCTTAACTAGGTCACTATACTTATTGCATTGTAAAGAACAAATCCTAGCAGGGTTGCAAGATCTTCTAACAGGGATTATTATAAATAAGTATAATTCATTGTGGGTGTTAATTCCCACTGGGGTTTTTACCATTTGGTTTCCCCATAACCAAATTGTGGTGTTGTCTATTATGTTATCTGAATGTGCATTTACTTTATTGTATCCTGGAGTTAATAAGATAAAATAATAAATTGGTTGATAACTAATTCACCCCCCCTCTCAGTTATCCTTTGGGACTATTCTAACAATCAATGCTTTTTCCTCACTATCTCCATCTACATTAGTTGAGGGTTCTTCTTTGACTGCAAAAAAGACTATCTCTTCCATCTTATTCTTCATCAGTCACTCCTTCTTCTACTAGGTAACATGCCTTCTTTCTCTTGTCTTTGAATTTCCTAAATATCTTGAGATTAGCCTTCCTATCATTTTCAGGACATCTAGATGCAATATGAGCAATTTTTTTACATGAAAATCATTTTAAGGGAAGTTTACCTTTGTACTTTCCTTTTTCCCTCTAGGTAATCTCCTTGCCAGTAGTGCCTCCAACTCTTCTTGATCTCTTTCCTCTGACAAGATAGAATCATAATCATGATTTCCTTTATAACTGTTAGAGACTTCGTTTCCTTTCTTTGATGAACTAATTGTTAGGGAAGCTTTGAATGCAAATTCTATTGTAAGCACATTTTTATCAAAGTTGATTAACTCAAAAGTAGTAAGCTTTCCAACAAAGGAATCTATAGTCACATTTGTAGGATTATTAGATCTCAAATATTGTATAGCAGAGACTATAATAGCATACTGTGGTAGTAGGGTTCTCAATATTTTACTTACCACTTCATCTTCCTCAAGCTCACTGTATGTGGTAAATTTGGCCTTGTTAATTCACCATACAATTCAACATAGTCCTTCTTCACTAGGTACACACAAGACTGAATATGAGATTATTCATCCTGTCTTCCTGCATGATTTGACCTGTTGCCTTCTATCTAGATGGGGTTTTTGAAATTTCTCTCAGAACGAGTGTCTTACAGCCATGGACCAATCTAGGAATGAAAAATTTATCATGATGGATGCGATACAATGCAATATTATACTAAGAAATGAGAGATATGAGATAATCTAAGACATGATGATCAATGCAATTATTCTAGAAATTGAAGCTATTCTATTGCAAAAAATGATATTATTCTATATGAAGCTATGACAATAATTCAGTATTCTAAAAATGCATAAAAAGTAAGTGGGGTTTTGAATGAGGAATGAGAGTTCTGTTATAGATTCAGAGATGATCAGAATAGAAAGTTTCCTCTTTGAAATAAAACAGATAGAAAAGCCAGTTCAAAATAGCAAGCTTTATTCAAAAGAATACAATAAATTGTTTTCTCTCTTCTTTAACTATTTTCTTTCTCTGATTTAATTCTGTTTTATTTGATTTTAATTGTTTTCTTCCTTTGATTTAATTCTTTTTTATTTGATTTTAATTGTTTTCTTTCTTTTTAAAGCACAATTAATTCAAAGATTCCATTTATGAACAGAAGAAATATTTTTGAGAGAATATCCAATTAATTAAATAAATATGACCTCATAAATAGGTTTTTCTCAATTATCTGAATAATTCAATTCAATTATTGAAATGAGGATATTTATTTAATAATTAAATATTGTTTAATTCCTTTTCATGTGTCTTAGCTAAAGAGGGTGAGTTTTATTTAATTAAAGTGCTAGGACTTTATAATTAAATTAATTCAATCATAGGGTTTATTTAGCCAATAGATATTTAGGAATTAAACATGATGTATGATTAATGCAGATTTAGGATTTTCTACATTTGACACTTAGGTTGAGTAGAGTCAGTCAAAACTCAGAATTGCCTAGTACAATAGGACTTTGATGATTCAGAAGAACAACAAATGCAACAAAATTTCTTAGGGTTGCAAGATGTCAATTTTGGGGTGTTACATTTTTCCCCTCTTTAAATTGATGTGTGAGCAACGCGTTGATTCAAAGAATATTTTGATGCCTGAAGCACAGAAGAATATTTTTGAAAATTGATGATGCAAAGATTTCAGAGCCATCTCTAGAACAAAGCTTGACTCTCTGAAGTCTAGGTTAGGTTTCCAAGATGTCGGTCAAGTAGAGTTTTCGAGGGTCATCTTCAGAACGAAGCTTGATCCTCAGGGATCCGAGTTAGAATGCCCTGATACCTAATAGATTGATATCTTTCACAAGACTGTCCTCAAAATGAGGCTCAACCTTCAGGAGTCAGGGTTAGAATGCCCTGATACCTATCCATAAATAACATAGTCAAATAGAGATTTTAGGACTATCTTTAGAACAAAGCTTATTCCCCCAATATCTAGATAGATTTCCAAGACACTAGTTAGATTGACATCTTTCACAAAGCTATCCCTAGAACGAGGCTTAACCTTCAGGAGTCAAGAATAGATTTCCCCAATACCTATCTCAAAAGATAGTAAATAGAGGTTTAGAATCATCTCCAGAACAGAGCTTGATTATTAGGAGTCAGGGTTAGATTGCCCCGATACCTGTCCCAAAAAGATAGTTTTCGAGAACCATCTCCAGAACGGAGCTTGATCCTCAAGAATCTAAGTTAGATTACTCAGATACTTAAAAGATGATAAGATGTAAGGAATAAAGATGCCCTTATTGATTGTGGAGTATCCATTTTTGACTGTGAGGTACGAAAAACTGAACATGCCCCAAGTGATGAGATGCCCCTATCTATGAGGACTTTTGAAAATTAGATCAGATTGATTGAAATAGATTTAATGATGTAATCATCCTACCCCCTCGGGAGAGAAATAGAAAGATGACACATCATATTGATGATGGAGAGAAAAAAATCACAGATAGATGTTGATTCAGAGATCAAGAAGAACTTAGAATAGATTATGAAAGAATTCAGAAGATTCATAATCAATTTTGAGTGATTTTGAGGTCTGGTTGACCAAGTTTGACTAGAGTTGACCAAAGTTGACTTTTAAGGAAAAAAGTCAAAGATTTAAAAAAATGTTGATTAGATATGATTCTGACAAGAAAGCGATGTTAGAAAGTTGACTACACAAGCATCCGATCACGTCGGTTCCAAAAATTTTAAAATGCGATTTTGAGCTATATAGAAGTGTCAGATTTTGATTTCGATCACGAAAATGGATTGAACATATAGCTAAATATAGAGAGTGAGGATCAAAAACTTGGGCAACATGATGAAGCTAGAATGGTGAAGAAGAAACCCTCAATGTACAAGTCCCGGAGAACGCAATGAAGAGAACACCGAATCACTGGCACAATGCAAGTCTAGAATGAAAATGCAATCTTATGCTAGATGCAATACCTAGGACATGGTTGTGAGACCCATCATATAATTATCATCATTGAGAATTTTTTTTTTGGAACATCAAATTTGATACAACCCTTACTGGCACCACAATGCAACCATAAGGATATGAATATGAATTTTCATCGGATAAAATGTAGGAAACAAACGTAAGCACCAGGGCACAAAAGCCAAGATGATCTGAACATTGTTTCCAATTAATGTTGCAAGATTACACCGGTATAGAGGCATTCAAAGACAAGATAACCATGAGTGTGATCATGCATAAAAAAATAGAGCAATAAAAAGAAAAACAATAATAAACAGACCGGTAACAAGCAAGGAGATAGTGTCGACCTCACCTTGGTGTACAAATAAACAAGATCGAGGGATGTGAGGCTGTTCCACCTTATTGCAGGAGCTCTTATCACATACACCTTGTTTATTTAACATTTCCAGATTATCAGGACTACACCAACAAGATGTAGATAAAGAAAATATCAATGAAATCCATAAGAATAGACATCATACAAAGAAATATTCAAGCATAGCTCAGCCTGTTTCAAAGTTTTGCGAATGTATATATGTATGAGGTGTTGAAAAACATCATTGTGCTTATGAGTGAATTGTGTTTGATTGTTATCGATAGATTTTTACATTTAAGATATCTAATGTTTGTTAAAAAACATAGATGTGTCCAAAGATAGTGTTAAAAAACATTGTTTATGGTGGTGTTGAAAAACACCAGTTTGTGTCAGTAGAGAGTTGTCCTTGAGAAGTGACAAGATTACTGACTCGGGTGTAAACCAAAGATATGATCAAATGGGGGGCCCATGCCCCCAAGTAATGATTAATAACTTGACGTATGTTGTGAGGACAAATGAGATTTGATTGCCCCCAAGCGTATGGAACTGAATCAATGACAAGCCAGGAGGGTCCACAAAGGAACTAGAGTATCATGAAAGTGACCGAAAGATATGTACAGACTAAAGCATAGAATCGTCAAGACTGAGTATCAATAGATAGAGCATGTGAGTATAAATCCAACTGTAATAAATGTGAGAAATCTCGATAGAATAACGACAGTAGGCAGACGCAGTGAGAACCACTGGTGACTGACGTGAGAGAGATGCTCAAATGAAGTGATCATGGTATAAGCTATACATCAGTAGGCAGACACAGTGAGAACCACTCGTGACTGATGTGAAGAAGATCTTTAAAAGATAAAAGGATAGTTCCCCCTAGATTAGGAGGGTTTCCCTCAGAGTATGACCAGTTTCAATCCATGTGAGTTGGTGTCTTGACGGGAACTGAAAGGAAATGTAAGCAGGAATGCGAGAAAGTAGGAATGCAGGAAAGCAAATGCGTGAGGCCAAGTGGTGCTACGAAAGATATAGTATTGTGTAACAAGAGGTGCCTGTTTACCAGGTTTTCACTTTCTTGGCAACAATTCTTTTTTTTTTGCTACCATGACGCCTAGTTGCCAGGTTTTCATCCATGGCATTTTTTCTCTTTTTCTCTTTTTTTTTGTATTTTTCAATTTTTTAATTTTTTTGTATTTTTGGAATATATAATTTTTTTGGAGATACATCAAAGTGCCTATCGCTAGGTTTTCACTAAGATGATCAATTTTTTTAGGACTTTTTCAGATTTTTAGGATTTTTTCAGGACTTTAGTATATACAAGAGCATATTGAAGATGTCTTAGCTGTAGAACCACTTTAGATGAAGAGTGTTGACGGGCTCTTTGAGTTGTTCTCCTTTAGTAGTAGAGAGTTGATAGGTACCAGACCCAAACACTATAGTAAAAATATATGGACCGAGCCAATTAGGTTCAAACTTGCCTTTCTAGACCCGATGTTGCTGATTCTTAGGGTTCTCCCTCAGAACAAGGTCACCCGCTTGGAAATCCCTTGGTCTAACCTTTTTTCTATAGCTCTTGGACATCCTCTTTTGGTATGCTCTTAGGTGATCAAATGTCACTTGGCGATGTTCATCAAGTAATTCTAGCTCTTGTAGTTGAGATATTCTGGTATCTTCATTAGTAATGAGGCCTTTCAGAGAGACTCATAGAGAAGGAATCTCAACCTCAATAGGTAGCACAACATCTACTCCATAAACCAACACATAGGGAGTAGCTCCTATTGGTGTTCTTATACTTTTCATGCATGCCCAAAGAGCTGGATTGATCCAGAGATGCCAATCTCGTCTGAATTTATGCACTATGCGATGCAGGATCTTAAGGATTCTTTTGTTGGAAGCTTCCGCCTATCCATTACCCTGAGGATAATAGATGGAAGACCAATGTTGAGTGATTTTAAACTTAGAGCATAGCTCTATCAAATCCTTATTTTTAAATTGTCCCCCATTATCTGTGATAATTGTGAAGGGTACACCATGCGTGTAGATGATGTAGTTGAGAATAAACATAGCTACCATTTTGCCACTGGCAACGGTGAGAGGGACTACCTCTACCCACTTAGTAAAATAATCTGTAGTTGTAATGATGAACTTATGTCCATTGGAGGATGAGGGGTAGATCTATCCCACTAAATCAAAGGCCCATTGTTGAAATGGCCAGAAAGTAATGAATGGGATCAGCTCCTTGGCTGGAGCATGAATCAGGTTTCCATATAATTGACATTGTTTGTAGGAATTAGCAAACTGTGTTGCTTCTTTTTCCATATCTGGCCAATAATAACCAGCTCTAATAAGTTTGTGGGCCAATGTCAGGCCATTAGAGTGTGACCCATAGATGCCTTCATGCACCTCTACTAATGCTTGTTTGGATTCATCAGGTTCTAAACACCTAAGGAGGGTACCGTCTAGACCATGTCTATACAAGTCATTAGCGATGATGACAAACCATGAAGCACTGCAGATTAGGTGATGTTTCTCATTTTGGGAGTAAGTGTCTGGAACAATCTGGTCACATAGGTAGGAGAAGATGTGATGGTAGTGGGATGAGTCATTTCCTATGAGAGAACAGATCATCCAAGAATCAGGGGAGTCATAGGTTGGGTAGCGTAACGTCTCCACCATGAATTCATGTCTAAAATTATTTTTAGGAATTTGTAGCATAGAGGCAAGAGTAGCCATGGCATCTGCCACTTTATTATCTACCCTCAAAACTTGTTGAAATGTGATATGAGTAAAATACTATTTAAGAGAATCAACCAACTATTTATAAGGTATCAAATTGTCATCCCTTGTCTGATAGATATCATTGACCTGATTGATGACCAACTGGGAATCTCCAAGAACATTTAGTTCATCCACGCGCCACTCAAGGGCGATCGTCATACTGTTGATGAGGGATTCGTACTCAGCAATGTTGTTCATACAAGGAAAAAACATCTTGTATGCTTTTGGTAATGAGTACCATTGAGGTGTAATGAACAGTATTCCAGCACCTGACCCCTGTTGGGTAAATTAACCATCGAAAAACATAGTCATGAGTGATGTGTAAGACGTAATATGGACTCATCTAGAAATTCAATGTGTAATGGTTGATGATCAACTAGAGGTGCTTCTGCCAGCTGATTTGCTATTGCTTGGCCCTTAATGGCTTTCCTTTCAACATATTCAATATCAAACTCACTAAGAAGCATGACCCATTTAGCTAGTCTACCTATGAGGGTAGCTTTACTGAGTAAATATTTTAGAGGGTCAATTTTAGCAATTAAACATGTAGTATGAGCCAGCATATAGTGTCGCAATTTTTGTGAAGCAAACACCACTACAAGGCAAGCCTTCTCTATAGTAGAATATTTCATTTCATATGAGACCAGAGTTATACTAATGTAATAGATAGCCCTTTCTTTCTTTTGTTGATCTTCTTGAGCCAATACGATACCTAATGATGTATCCGTAGCAGATATGTAAACTATAAGTGGCTTCCCATGAATGGGAGGCATAAAGATTGGTGGGTTCGCAAGATACTTCTTGATTTGTGTTAACCCTTCATCACATTCTTTATTCCACTGATAGGCCACACCCTTGTGCAAAGTCTTGGTAAATGGTTGTGACTTGTCCGCTAGTTGAGAGGTAAAATGCCAGATAGACTGCAGTCGGCCTTGAAGTCCTCTCATTTGTCTGATATTTTTCAGTGGTGGCATTTCCATAATAGCTTGTACTTTTTCAGGATCCACTTCAATACCCTTGGCAGATATGATATAGCCAAGTAACTTTCTAGATGTTACGCCAAATGCACATTTCTTAGGATTGAGGCTTAGACTAAATTGTTCCATACAATCTAGTATAGGACCTAGATCTGCAAGATGTTTCTTTCAGTGCATGCTCTTGGCTAAAGTGTCATCCACATAATCTTCCATTATTTTATGCATCATATCATGAAATATGGTTGTAACCTCTCTCTGATATGTAGCACCAAAATTTTTGAGTCCAAAGGGCATGACATTCCAATAGAAGGTGCCCCAGGCACATGTGAAAGTTGTTTTCTCTTGGTTCTCTGGCACAATTTTTATCTGGTTGTAACCAGAGAAACCATCCATTAGTGAGTACATTTCATACCCAGCTGTCATATCTACGATCATGTCAATATTAGGCAATAGAAAATCATCCTTAGGACATGCCAAATTCAAGTCTCTGAAGTATGTGCAGACTCTTATAGTTTTATCATGTTTGGACACTAGAATAATATTAGAGATCCACTCGACATAATCAATTACTGTGATAAACACTACCTTAAGCAATTTCTCCAATTCAGCTTTGACAAGTAGAGCTACGTGTGGATGCATTTTTCGAAGCTTCTTCTTGATAGGCTTAACACCTAGTGCAATGGATAGATGATGCATGATTAGAACAGGGTCTAATCCTGGCATGTCTAAATATTTCCATGCAAAGTTAATCTTTTTGTTTATGAAGAATGTGGTGATTTCCTCTCTTTCTTCCTCTGATAGTGATTGTGCCAAGTGAATAATCTGAGGTTTTGCCTCTGTACCCAAGTTGATAGGTTGAGTTGGTTCAATAATAACAGATGATCTTTCCTGAAAATGACTTGGGAGTGCATCAAGTATCTCATCTGCAGGAACCTTAGAGAGGTTTTCACCTTTTGATACATCTTTTATTTTGACTATTTTAAGCTCTGATACTGCCACAAGGTGGTTTTCACCATCAGAGCACCTATTTTTTCTTCTTTTTATTTTGTGACTAAGATACTTGATTTCAGCCTCAGTAATGTTGACACTTGCTTCGCTGGTAGGAGACATTATAGGTTCGACAGCATGTACATAACAGGAAAGAGTGTAATCATTCTGGAATGTAAGGACTTCATTAGATGGGGAGGTAGAGTTCTAGTCTATAAGCTCGGGATGGCGAAGTGAAAGAGGAGTGACGGGTTCAAGTGCATTCACGGTATAATCATCAAAGGCATGGACAAGAAAGTCAAGACCTAAAGCAATCTCATCCAAAGGTATAGTCAAATTCCTTTGATTCCTAGCGACTGTAGTAGATGACATGTTAACATCTAGGGAATTGGACTCATGTGACCTTTCACTAGACCGTTCACCTACTTTGAGAAGGTTTTCATATGCATTAACTATATCTGTATCTCTGTCAGAAGTGGTATAGGACAAGCTATCAAACTCATATTCATGAGAGTCTATTTCATCATTAGGTCTCATGTCAAGAACATGAGTAAAATCAACTCTTTGCCCCTAGTTGGGATGAGTTCTCCCTAGGACCTCTGCTATGGTAAAATGAGCACCTGTTGACTTAGGTACCTTAGTAGTGTTTGTAGCATTAGCTACCTCTTGTGTAATGAGAAGTGACTGAAATTCCTGGTCAAACTATTCTTGAAAGTGTGGTGGTATATATAGATAACTCTGATGACTTGGATCTAGGGTATATATTCCTTTCCACTCTTCATAAGTTAATGGAGCAATGGAAGTGGCAGTATCAAAATCACTGTCAGTGTCTACTATATTGACATGTGGTACAAAGTTATCTAGCTCAACAAAGAATGCCGCCAGGTCTGGAGGAATAGGATAAGGAAAAGTATCCTCATCAGAACTGTCTTCAGGTTTTGCAACTTTAGGTGTTTCTTCAAGTGTTGGTTTCATATCTTCTTGAGGTACAAACATATTTATTCCCAGTTGGAATGTGAGTTTCTGGAAGCCTATACCTATAGAGTCTTGTGTTCTACAACCAATGGCTTCAAGTGGTGCAATCAATCCCTTATGATTTGCACCTATGGGACCATTTCCTTTATAGCCAAAATGTTGCATAATAGATAAACCTTTGCCATATTTCTCAGGTTTTATGTCATGAGGAGTATTTTCAGAATTGTCTTCTCCTTTATAGATCCAAGCTTTGATAGCTCTATTTTTAGCTTCTTCTTCTAATGGTACTGTGGCTTGTACAAAGGTACCACCATACTTTGTTGGAGGAGGAACCGTAGAAGGTTTAGTGTTCTGAGAAGGTCTCCCAAAAGAATGGGGAGACAAAGGAAAATATGCAATAGATAATACAGGTCCAATCTGATATCCTCCCATATTAGTTTCTTTGAGTGTCAAACTCTTTTCCATTTCTTTTAATTTATCCTCAAGAAGTTCAATAGATTCTTTGTTGGTAGGCACAAGGATGTCAGCAGATTTTGTGAGGGAATTGCAATCATAGTGTGTATTAGCAGGTATAGTCACTTTAGAACCTTGGAATGGAAAATTAATGCACTGATGGTATGTGGAAGGGACAGCCTGCATTTCATGGATCCATGGTCTTCCTAACAGGATATTGTATGCCAAAGGGATGTCAAGCACTTGACAGATAACATCTCGTTCAACATGACCAATTCTAATTGGAAAAACAACTAAACCCTTGGGTTTAAATTCTTCCTCACCATAGGCTTTAATGGTAATCTTTTTGCAGGCATCAATACAATCTTTTCCATAGCCTAACTCAACAAGGAAACTAGCAGAACAAATATTTAGGCCAACACCGTTATCTATGAGAACATGGCGAACACGCTTTGGACCTATCATGACTTCAATGTGCAGAGGATTATTATGTGGCTGACTCAAAGAATGGTCATCTTCCTCAAAGAAAGACAAGTAATATGAAGAGGTCAAGTGACCTACCATAGATTGAAACTGGTCGAGATCAAGATCTTTTGGGAAATTTGCCTCAGTCAGGGCTTTGTCCAGGATTTCCCTATGAGAAGGGGATATTTTCAAGAGCTCAAAGATAGTTATCTAAGCATTAGTACGTTACAATTGATTGAGAATGTTGTAATTGGTAGCATTAGAGGAGGAACCCACTTTGGGATTCTTAGTAACAGAGTCAACCTTAGCTTTGTCTGAAAGTTGAGTTGATGTAGATATAGAAGGCTCAAGGCCTTTAAGAATGACCTTAGCATGAGATTGGGTAATGATATTAGCACTCACTTGAGACTGTCCTTGTTCAGAAGATTGAGATGCAGACCCTCACAAAATGAAAGGTGTTTTCGACTTAGAAGTATCTTCCTTTCCCTTAAGAATGAGGACATTATAGTATTTAGTGTCAACAGGTTCAACCATATTAATGACATTATCTTTATTGGTGTAAGTATAGTTGACCTTAACATCAGTATTTTTTCCTTTAGATGATTCACCTTTCCCATGAGGAGTAAATAGATCTTTGAAAGCTTGGTGATCAGAGTTTTTGTTGTGACTTCCCACAACAATAACCTCACTATCGATGAGATCCTGGATTATATGCCGCAACTTAAGACAAGTATCTATTTTATGACCTTTGTTCTAGTGAAAATCACAATAAGCAAATTCATTCCACCAAGAGGGTCTTGGTTGCGGATCATAAGGTCATGGATTAGCCAATGGAGTAAGTAACTGATTTTCCACAAGAGTTTTGTAAACTACCTCAAGAGGTTCTCCTAAAGGAGTGAACTCACGCTCGGGCCTAGGAGCCCAAGGTTTAGGTCCAGAAAATTGTGAAGTACTCAGTTTGGATTCCACTGTATCCTGTTCAGTGGCTTTGGCCGCTTGCATCATGATAGTGAGATTAAAGGTAGCCTTGGAAGGCTTAACAGTCACATTGTCTACAACACCATCATTCACAACATTTTTGTTCTGGTTGGGAAATTTGGATTTATCTTTGCTTGAGGAAGAAGACCCTTGTTTATTTTCCTTGTGTAAGGTTAATTCTCCTTTCTTGATCATAAATGTCTCGATTCTTACAGCTTGTTTAATCATGTCATCAAAGGTTAGAGGACCTTGTAGCTGTACTTGATACCCAAAGTTGGGGAGAAGATTATCGAGAAAGATGTCCAACTTTTCTTATTCAGGTATCTTCTGAGAATATCCTGTATAAAGTTGTCTCCATCTTTGGAGAAATGCCAAGAAAGATTCCCCATTATTTTGTTTCAAGTTGCAAAGATCTTGAATATGAACACGATGTTGGATATTGTGAGAATAATGTTGTAGAAATAAATTGGCAATTTTTTCAAAGGTCTTGATGCCAGTTGGCAATCTAGAGAACCATTCCATAGCTGATCCTCCCAAACTACTGATGAAGGGTGCTCCCCTTAATGCAACAAACACATAACAGAAATAGAGAAACAACAACAATTTGCAAGAATAGAAAATGGGCTTCTTATTATCTCCACAAATGTGGAATTACAACTTTCAGAGTTACAATATGCAAAGCCACATGGGCATTCCCCTTACAATATTCTATAGGACAAAGCCTCAAATTATTACTCAGACCCCCCAGAACTGTCCCGAATTGCCTAAGACAACACTACGGGCCTTCTTTATATAGGCAATTTCCACCGCCCGAGAAGGTTCCAGAAATTTAGCCCTTAGGCCGACCAAACTTAGAATTATTTTATTTTTCATTTTAATACATCAAAG
>MU226856.1:564246-578487 GCA_018584345.1 Thuja plicata | reverse complement strand
TATGTATATGTATATATATATATATATGTATATGTATATATATATATATGTATATATATATATATGTATATGTATATATATATATATGTATATATGTATATATATCTTTGATGCAAATTGCAGGTATTAGACATCAACTTCCCTGAATTTCTCGGATAAGTGTGTCATAACACATTATCTCAATGGTAAGACAGGGGAGATGACATCTAAGCCTAAATCCTAACCTAAGCCATCATTTTTCCTAAAATAGTAGACAAGTATCTAGTTGTCTACCTTATCTAAATTTGTCAAGGTGGCATAAATTTTTGAACCCTTTTGATGAGCCTCTTAAATGGCCATCTTTTTAAGTACTTTTTTATTTTCTTTTTATCAGTTTACTTGGAGAACAAATACTTAGACTTGTGGTTTTATTTGTATGTTTTATATGTGTAAAGACATAATTAGGAAAAGTGGATTATAAAAGAACATGGTGTGTTTTCTTGAAACTTGAGGATAGATATGACAGAATGCAATAGTTATATGCTAATGAATGATCCTATTTCCTATGCTATATTTGTGGGTAGTTTCATTCCTATAGCCCTGTGCCTTGCAAGAGTATTAATTATAACTTAACACTTCTTTCCTAATATTAATGATGAGAATATGTATTTATCAAAGGTTGTGTGTGCATTAATCATTTTGTAGAGGTCATTCATGGCATATTCAAAGATCAACATACTGGTGCTGAAAAAGTCAAAAGTGGTTGTCGCTACAAGATGCCTTCATGTTGAAGAATTCAAGCAAATTCTCAAGCAAGTTAAGGCATTCCTGCAAGATCTTCACATAGGGAACAAGTCAATATAGTTTCATGTTAAATGCAACGTGTAGATCTAGAGCCCACCATGTACTATATTCTGGGAGGACTTATTCTTGATTACTGATATTTCTGTTATGAGAAATTACGTATCTATAATGATCCTCATTAATGGAATGATCTTATATTTAGGGATTTGTTTTAGTTTTCCTTTAAATAAGATGACTATTGTAACTCTTTGGAGTTAGTCGAGTAAGTTGATATTTCTTAATAGCAGCTGATATAGTTGTAATATTGTTTTATCTATCCAAGTGTATTTTCCGTGAATGAATAGAATGCATAGTTTGAGTTTAATTAATTTATCTTGATTGTGTTTGTGTTCACTCATCCAAGGGGGTCCACTTGGTGAGTGAATTAATTTTTTAGAATATAAATCACTTCCATGCTTATTAAGAAGTAAATTAGAACTTTGTTGTTCTAGTAGCCACAAGTAACAGAACTAGTAGACTGTTCCTGCAACATAGGCGAGTAGAGAAGTTCCTATCCATGATTACTATTTTCCTAGAGTAAGAACATTTACTTGAGAGAGAATAGATTTCTTGAAGCTTAATGCATTTCAATTTCATACGATTAGCCATTAGAATCAAGAGAGTTTGAAGCATATACTTTGCAAATGCCATTCCATGTTTACGTCCCTAGTTGATAATTAAATGAGACTGGATGATCTAATTAGAAACCATTTAGGGTGTCCAATCCTGAAATAAGTAGTCCAATACTATGGGTTTCTAAGATAATTGTTTAGCCAAGAATTTTTGGCACCACTACTGGGGATGGTGTTAATTCAAACTTACTTTGGTGTTCATGTTCCCAGTTTTCATAATTTAGGACTAAGTTTTAAGTAATCCTTTTATGCATAGAAGAAGAGACCCTTGTGGGATGTTCCTTCCTTGCAATAACTAGGTTGAACCATTTGATATTTTTAATCCTGAGCCAGAGGAACCCCAAGTTGAGAGTGCATAAGAAGAAAATCTATTTGAAAATCCATACGCTGATGCCCAAGGAGAAATGTTTTTGCCATCATCCTCAGAAGGATCGCTACATTTGCATGACCTTTTTGATGAACCTAAGTATCAAGACAACCCATTAGCTCTTGTTATCTATCAACCACAATAGCCAGGTCCTCCTCCAAGGATGGCTCAACCTACCTTTCATTTCCCCATTCCTCCTCACCATGGTAATCATAATCTGAAAAGCATACCTGCGTCTGCACTTCCCAAATTTTATGGCCTTATCACTGAAGACCTTGAAACCTTCCTTTTTGAGTTTGATATCCTTTGTAGGAGTTATCCTTCCCAAATTGTTTCCATCTACTCTTAAGGAGGCTGCTTTAAGGTGATTCTTTGGGTTGGGTGCCAATGCTATAGCAGATTCAGATGCAATGAGCAATATGTTCCTTTCTAAATACAAAGAGTACTATAGGGGTCAAGATTTGAAGGGAGATGACATTTTCAAAGTGTCACAAAAGGAGGATGAGACCTTGGAAGACTATGTCTCAAGGTTTATGTTTAACCTGCAGCGCAACACTCAACATCAGTTGAATGAGGAGTCACAAAAAAATCTTTTCCTAAAAGGTGTAAATGATGGAAGTATTGAGGCCTTAGACCTTATGGCAGGTGGAGAAATCACTTAGAAGAATTGGGATGACATATTGAATATATGTGTGAACTATTCAAGGGCTATGGTGAAGAAATGAAGAGCAATAAGAGATTTTACTCATAAGTCCAATCTTATTTCTAACTTCAAATAAGACATCATCAATAGAGTTGCCACTCAGGTAGACAACATGCAAGCAAGAAGGAAGAAGGATGATGCATAAGCTATGCTAGCCAAATTTTGCTCTCACTATAGAGGGAAGAAAAGGAACTAGAAGTTCAAAATAGTTGCATTTGTGGACACTAATTCAATGCCCACCAAATTTAAATCTATATATGAAGAGAATGGAGAGGTTTTATGTGTTTCTCAAAGGAAACCATGGGCTCAAAGACAAGGTTGCCTCAAGACCCCCTAAATTATTTTGGTTATAATAATAGTAGTCAATGGAAAAATTGAAACCCTCATAATCCTCCCCCTCAAGGACAAAATTGGAATTATAATTGGTCTAACCAACAACCACAATATAACCAAACTTTTTAGAAACAACCTCTATTTAACCCACACCAACAATAATTTAACCAATATGAGCAGCCACAATAGAATAACCAATGGAAACCACATGGTAACTAGAAACAACAACCTTAGTGGGGACCCAATTAGCCTAATCAGTAGCAAGCTATTATTCCTCCACCTTAGAAGCAAGCTATTATGCCTCTACCTCCTATAGCCAACAATAATAATCCTCAAAAACCAACACAACTACCTGCACAGTCAACTCCAAATCCTAATAATAAGAAACAAGCTTATTCCTTGCATGTGAATGATATTCACTTAAGAGTAGGAACCACATTTCCTGCACCTAAGGAACCTATCATAATTGAAGTTCATGATATAGAGGAAATACCTGAGAACCAAACCATTGCTGGTCCACCTATTCTAAAATCTACTCTAGTTTTAAAAAATCCACTTTATCCACAGAGATTGGTTCGATTAGGACCCTCAAAAGAAAATCCTATTGCAGCTGATTTGATTGAGCAACTTAAGCAAATGACTATCCAAATACCTTTATTAGATTCCCTCAAATAATTTCCCATTTATAATAAAGAAATCAAGGAAGCCTGTATCAAGCACCCTAGTAGAAAGAAGAAAGATCATGACACTGTCCATGTCCTTGGGAAACTTTTTGATCTCATGCTAAGTAAAGTCTTGATGCCTAAATACTCTAATCTAGGAATCCCAGTGGTTACCATTCATATTAATGGTATACTTGATATAGAATGTCTTGATTGATTTAGGAGCATCCATCAATGTAATGACTATGGAAGTTTTGTTGAGACTTGGCATCATTGGTTTAAGGGAAACACCTATAATACTCCATTTAGATGATAATTCTATAGTTAAGTTGGATGTAATGGTAGAGGACATCATTGTCACACTTGATTCCTTGGATTACCCCTCAGATTTCATAATCCTATCCCCCAAACCTTCACTGGGAGGATATCCATTAATCTTAGGAAGACCTTGGCTAGCCACAATAGATGCTTGCATTGCATGTCACTTAGGAAAAATGAAAATACCTTAAGGGATCCATACCAAGAAACTAACTCTATATTCTCTAGCCAAATCCCAAGCTGAACTTGACCAAGTTATTTGGCCTGATCTAGGTGATGCTACCCTTGAAGCAAATTTTGTGCAACAACTCATGGTTATTGGAAGAGATCCATTTATGGTCTCACAAGAGGAAGATGACATACTAGTAGAAATTCTCACCAATCAGTATGGCTCTGATGAATCCTCTTGTCATTTCCCTAACTATTCCCTCCAAACCATAGTGCCCAAGTAGACCTCACCTAAGTTTCCTGTAGCAATTGACTACCTTCTTACCTTGTTACCAAATGATATAAAGTCGCCCTCATTTGCAAAATTTATGATGCTGAATAAAGTCAAAAGGGTAGAAATTACTTTAGGAAAAGATTTTAATGTTAATAAGAACCTCACCAAATCTCAGATGACCAATCTTCTCCAACTTTTGAAAGAAAGTTAGCAATCCTTTGCATGGGACTATATCGATATTAAAGGGTTAGATGAAAATCTTTGTACCCATAGGATTTACATCAGTACTGAGCCCAAACCAATTAGACAAGCCGAGAGAAGAATTAACCCTGCTCTAAGAGATATAGTGAAGACTGAGTTACAAAAACTCTTTAAAGCTATCTTTATATATCCTATTTCTAACAACCAGTGGGTTTCTCCTTTAGTAGTTATTCCAAAAAAGGAGGGGAAATGGAGAGTTTGTGTGGACTATAGGGAGTTTAAAAATTCCACTAAGAAAGATCAATTTCCATTTCCTTTCATTTACCAAGTACTTGAATACCTTCCTAGTAAAAAGTATTTCTCATTTTTAGATGGCTTCGGCGGATACAACCAAATCCAGATATCACCTGAAGATTAGGATAAAACAATTTTCACCTGTCCCTGGGGAAGATTTGCTTATTTTGTCTTGCCATTTGGATTGTGCAATGCACCTACTGTAACCACTTGAATTTGGTCTTCTACAACTATAGATCCTATTTTCCCTATGTGTGATCATACCCTTGATTGTGTCCAAACAACTCTGTTACTACTTGACATAATTCTTTGAATCAATTTAATGTCCTAGGTGATTTTTATCACTGAATTATATTAACTACTATAGCCATACAATTCAAACCAATTAAATAAAATCAAATTCAAACATGGCTATAGTATTTAATTATAAAGGAATTAAATAAATCCCTAAATCAATTACCCACTTGCAAAGTAACCCATTCCCCAAGCCTATTTAATTTAATTAAATGGGCTATAGTCCCCTTAATTATTAAAAAGCAATAAAATGCTTAAATAATTAATTCCTATATTTTAAATGAATTAAATAAGTTTAATTCATTTCATTTATATTCCCTTAAACCCCAACCTAACCTATCTCAACCACTTCTACCCTCAGTTCTAACCCAGTCCATTCTATTCCCCCCTTGTTAATCTAATCCTAATTCTAAATTCTACCCTAACCCACCTCCTAATGATGTCATATTCCATTAAGAAATGATTAACAACTCAACCCACTTGAGAAAGTCAACTTTCTCAAGCATGACCTTCCCAAAGGACCAACTTGCCAAGTTGAGTCTTACATACCCCCATACCTCTTAAATGAAATCATTAATAACCCATTAATGATTATTCCCTTTTTCCCATCCCTCATTAATGCCCAAGGTGTTAATGTCTCTTACACCTCATTAATGACCTTAGAGGATCCATTAATGAACCTTGTCTCCCCTCTCTCTCTCTCTTTCCCATTCCTCTATAAATTGAAGGGATTTAGAGCTCATAATAGGCCTAAAATTTCAAATTGTAGTGTTGTAATGCCAAGATTTAGAAGGGATATCAAAGCATTGTTATGTTACCCATTCCTTCCTAGCTTCATACACACTCCATTAGTCACTTTCTTATATGTTTATAATGTCCATTTTAGAGTCATATGCATGCTAAATAGTTGAATAGTTGTTTTTAAACTAAATATTTCATGCTAGGTTGTTTATGTCACTGGTATTTAGCATAATCTGAGGGCTTTCATGTTATTTGCTACACTCATCCTAGTTAGAAAGAGATAAGTCGATGTTAGGGTTTATATTCTCACTAACCCTTGTTTCTCACTAACAAAATGACTTATTGAAGTGTTATGTTGTAGATAATAGGTGCACAAATATACACACACATTTCTGGTGCCCACCATGGGGCCTGATTTCCAACTTGGCCTCATTTTATATCAATTTTTCAATAATTTGCATGCCCAAAATTTTTGATCGCATTCGGGATACGCCCTCGCATCACAATAAATGAGGCTCACATCAGGGATTTCCTAGATCATTTTTAGTTTAGGCTCGCATGTGGGGAGCATACTGTCGCATCTGGTAAGAAATCTCACATACATTATATTGTATCGCATTCAATGATTTTTGAGGCTCACATCTAGTTAAAAAGTTTGCACATTTTTTTTGGGTAACTCTAACATTTTTACAAGTTGTGTTTTTGGTATCTTGTAGCCTAACAAGTGTTTGCAAATGGTTCTTAAAGTTTTTCATGTGAGTTGAAATAAATAGATACTAACTTGGTTTTTCAGGTTGCCCAACCCCTATCTTGACCTCTATTTACTTGCTTTCAAAATTAAGATGCATATTCCAATCTATCACTAAACTGACTAGAGGATTATGCTCTTTTCCTTTTAAGGAAAATCAGAAATGCACACATCATTTTATGGGTTGAACGGAATTTGGAGTTAATTGAACAAGCAATCAAACTGTATAATTCTTTTGGGATCAGTAAATGAACAACACAAATCACTAAATCTTATGGATTAAAGAACAAGCTCAACCGTTTAATTCATTTTTGGGACACATAAATTGAACAAGAAAACTCACTAAACATTGTGGTTAATTGAATAAGGAAAATCTACTTTCAAGCAATCTTGTTTTCTTTAAAATAGGAATATCTAAATCAGGCACAACATTTCTTGAGGAAAAGAACCACTTTGCTTGATTCTATTTTGGGAGAAAATAACTTAGGAAAAAAACCACTTTACTTAGGAAAAAATCTCCTGGGAATGACCCAAGTGAGGACAGGTTTTACGCCAACCCTTCCAACTCACTATAAATATTTTCTTCCTCGTAGGCTAAAGCCTTGGAAGATGGAGCCGGTTTTGTTCATGGAATTTTGACATCATTCCTTGAACATGCTTGGGTGTATGTAGAGCAGAGCCACTTAAATATTTCTTATGAGACTACATACATTCAGGTACTCATAGGGCTATACACCTAAATTTTTCCTTGTGCAATTCTATGGGGGACAATTTCGAATGGATTGCCCGATAATCTACAACAACTTCAACTGAAAGAATTGTTGATTCATCCCTGAAAGGGTGATAATATTTGTGCAAGGAAAAAAGTAATTGCCCCAAGACACTCATCATATTGTGCCCTTACTTGCATTTGAAGTCGGCTAATATAGCATCATGACTAGAGCCATTGCATTTTTGGTGATGGCTATATTCTGATTAGCATTTGAGTGTGTACCTGAGTCAATGAGGAAAGATTTTCATCCTCCACCTAGAGAATAGGAAAAGATGAGTGTCTGTTTCACCCTCTTAACAATACAAATCTATTTGACATGCTTGAAAAATCACTAAAAATATAAGCTCCTCAAAAAAATCAACAAATTTCAAACCCTGGAGTACAAGTGTTTTTCATGCATTATGACACCTCTTAACACAATCTGGAAACAAGCAACTTCACGCACTTTGAAAATGAACTTTTTAGAACTAACCAAAACTAACAAAGACATCATAAGATCGCATCTTGTATACCATGTATTGCATATGGTGTTTTGAATCGCATCTGGTATGCTAGCTCGCATTTGGTCAGCACCCAGTCGCATCTAGGATTTAGGCTCGCATTTGGTGTCATTAGAGGCTCGCATCTAGGAGCTCGCATCTAGGATAGAGGGTACTTGCAAAAGGTTTTCTTAGAAAGTCTTAGTTGATTAGGATACCCTTTTGGCTCTTTAGCTAGTTCCTACTGTCTTTTCTGGTCTCCCTATTATAGTTTCAAATTTTTTTCAAAATGTCTACCTTGCATGCTTAGTTAGTCTTTCATGATCAGTTCAATACGTGTGGTCTACCCACTTTCTACCAACAACTTGGTTCCCAGCTCACTATTAGGGCATGCTAACCCTCTGATGCTAGAATCACTTACATCCATAAAAAACAAAAAGTTACTTTTACCTAGACACGCCCACTTGAATGGTCTAAAACTCTCACTTGTACTATTGGGAAATGTTGACAAAGTTGAGAAACAAATTCATGGTTAACACCAGATGCAACAAGTACATGTCTAAAGGATCAAAAGTGCCTCCTAAAACACCACACTTTGAAGGAGAAACTTCTCGTAGTTCCCTACTCGATCTAGACTCCCCACAAATGGATAGTGACACTCGCAGATTGAGTGAGGCTTTTGAGGATTATAATGATGGAAAACACCAAAAACCCAAAGATATGGATGAGGAGGAAGGACCCAAATTTGAACATGGCCCATTTGGATTAGACAGTGAAGGGGAGATCCTCAAAGATGAGTATGAAAAACTCAAACAGAGTAAGAGATTCCACAAGATATTGGAACGGATAATTGATGATGATAAAGAAAAGTACTTCCTCCATCTAGCGTCCATAGGTGTCAAATTATCCAAGGATTATGATGTAGAAAAAATTAAAGAAAAGGAGGTACCAAATCCTATATCTATTCTCACCAAACAACTTAATTTGATGCAAACAGAGCTCACAAACCTCAAATAGGAGAAAGAGAAACCCAAAACAAAATACTCTTTGGATGTCATTTGTCCATTCTCTTTTGACAAGAGTATTACTATGGTCCTGTTTCCTCCCAATGTGGCAAGACCAAAGTATGACAAGTACATGGGAGAAACTGACCCACATGACCATGTGAGGGAATTCTGTGCTCTAAGCATAGAATACATGCACGAACCTACATACCTCATGCGACTATTTCTAGGAAGTCTAGGAGGTAATGCCATGGAGTGGTTCTCAAAACTGAACCCTAAGGTCAAGACATTTGAGGAGTTGATCCAACGATTCATCCAACATTACTCCTACAACATCCAACATGATGTAACTATGATGGACCTATGTAATACCAAAGAAATAACTAGAGAATCATTTACACACTTCCTACAAAGATGGAGGAATATTTTTACATGATATTCAAGGGCCATTCCCGAAGTAGAGAAGATGGAGATATTCGTTAATAATCTAGTGCCTAAATTGAACTATGCTTTACAAATGCAAGACTCTCCAAGATTTGACAGAATGATTAAAAATGCCCTCCGTATTGAGGAATTCATGGTCAAAAGGGGAGAGCTCACCCTTCAAAATGAAAACAAGACCAACAACTCCAACTCTAAGGATAAATGGTGGAAACAGAACAAAAATGTTGTTAATGACAGAGTGGTTGACGCCTCTAACATTAATCCTAAACTCAAGGTGTTCAATCTAACCAATAGCATGCAAGAAAGAAAGGATGCTAAGGTAACAACACCCATACCCAAAGAAAACAATGATAATAGCAAGGGTCGGATGTGGACTTCAAAAGCCCAAAGAACATTCACTCATTTGGGAGAACCTCTCGAGACTGTTCTAAAAACACTATTGGATAACAAAGTCCTAACAATCCCAAAATCCAAACCATGGGAACCAATGGTCAAACCCAGGTGGTGGGATGATAATTCCTATTATGTCTTCCATAAAAATAAGGGACACAAGACTAATAATTGCCTCAAGCTTAAACATGTCATCCAAGACCTCAACGAAGGAGGTAAGATCAAAGTAGATGGACACACTACCAATGAGGATCATAAAGCATTCAACAAAACCTTTCCTAATTACAATCAAGGAGAAACATCTAAAGGGAAGAGTAATAAGGTAAACTACACCTATTCCAAAAATGACAACGTGATCAATATGTTAGACATCAAAACTGAATTCATCAATGTGGTCACAATCAAAGGTGTCTCATTCCACTCGAATGCTATAACATAGAGCCAAGCACAAGTCACGATCAAAGGACCTCCAAAATCGACAGTGACATCCAAGGTTCTTATTGTAACTATTCCTAAACCAACATCAAAACATGTGGTTACTATTCCTCAGTCAAAATATGACTTGGTAGACCAATTGCAATGAATCTCTGCCAAAATTTCCATTTTTGAGTTGCTCAAAATATCCACCGTACATAGGGAAATCCTAGAATAGGATTTACATGCTACTAATGTCCCTAAAGATATTGATATAGACAAATTCCAAGCAATGGTCAATCACATTTCAGTGCCACATTACCTCTCATTTTCTGAAGAGGATGATAAGTCATTGATGCATCCACATAATCAACCGCTCCATATTGAAGTCCTTATTCATAAATCCTGTGTTAGATGCGTGTTGATAGATGGAGGTGTAGGATTGAATATTTTTACACTAGATCTAATCAAGAGACTGGGTCTCTCAGACCAAACCATTGACTCTAGAAGCAAGATCACCATCAAAGCTTATGATGAGGAAGAAAGGTCCTCCAGAGGTCTTATTGTTATACCTATCAGAGTCAGACCGATTGAGAGGAATGTCACATGTCAGGTTCTGGATCTACCATTGGCCTACAATATCCTATTAGGGAGACCATGGATTCATGAAATGCAAGCTGTACCGTCCACTTAACACTAGTGCATAAAGTTCCCACATAATGGGGTGGAAGTGATGATTCCTGCAGACGCTAACTACACTTGCAAAAATATCAAAGTAGGTAGCATGATCTCACACAAAAAAGAGGCTATGGATGTCATGGCTCCTAAAACTACCAAGGACATGGTTATGAAGAGTTTTATCAAAACCTTAAAACTTGAAGAAACATGTATGGGAGAGTACAAGCTGGACCTGACTCCCTCATTGACAGAAATTCCAGTGTCACCAAGATCCTATGGAAAACCTTCATCAACATTCACACCTAAAACATCCAAGGAGCTAGAAGTACACAAAGCAACTAGCATGGTAAGGGCATCCACATGTTCTATAGATAACACAAAAGAACATACAATCTTGGATTGGCTTTACAAAGGAGAACCAGTAGAAGCTAAGGTCAAACATGTGAAGATATCCCAAGAACAATATGGAAAGGGATATGATTTCCTCACACAAATGGGTTAAAAAGGAAAAGGACCTCTAAATGACATAGGATGAGGGCTTATTAAACCTATACCCATGGAGTTCCAGGATACCAAATATAAAATAGGATTGGGTTTTAATACTAAAACTGATAAACCCACTTCAAAAGAGAGTCCACACTAAGATAAAGGGAGTGATGAAATAGATGAACTAGAGTAGTGGTCATATGAAAGATTATTACATGTTGGAACATAGGACCCCAACTACCAAGGAGAGTGCTATGTACCCAGCTTTGAGGTACCACAAGATCTTCACACCACTTTTCTAGCACAACCTCCCATTAAAGAGGTAGGAGACACCATAGCAACAATTACTCAAGAGCCACCCTGACAACAGGATTTACATCGTAACTGGGGGGAATTTGTCACAATTTCACATGTCCTAGATCTACCATACTTTGATCTACAAGTAGCTAACCGGGTACATTAGATAACCATTTCTGAATACTTAAACATATCCGATGATGAGGTCATAGACTCTCATGATTATGAATGGGAAGAGCTATCTATTGCCAATGAAGATATTGGAATAGATACAATTCACATGTTTGTGGCACCCTCAGCTCCTCATAAATAGTCTGACACTCCTCCCAATGATAGTGATAATCTTGAAGTAGAAGAAGAGTTCCTTCCCCTGATCATTAATGGAGAAACTGGTGAATACATAAGTCTAGATGAATTTCATAGGCTACAAGAAAGAAGCCTCCTTTTACGAAGAGATGATGATGAGATTTCTATTGATGAGTTGCTAGATTTTGGTCCCTATATAACTAACAATGACCCTTTTAATGACGATATCACTCTTATTGATCTAAATATTTAAGAAATTAACTTAATAGATCACGTCATGTCAGTTAATTGTCTTGATGCTAGCGGGATGTTGTCCTTCCCAGAATCTGACTCCCTAACATTGCTACTTCCAGACCTAATTGATTGGACTGAAATAGATCCTACTCCTATCCTTGACTTTCCCAATGACCACACTCTAGCTTGTTATCTTAATGCTTGTGAACCATACCCTTCTTCCACCAATGCAAGGAGTGAGAACATGTCACAGCAAGATATCAAGTTTCTTAGTAAAAAACTAAAAACTAAAAATAAAAAGTAGACTAATGGTGAAAACCACTCTGTGGCAGTATCAGATCCCAAAATAGTAAAGAAAAAAGACATATCCAATGGTGAAAACCTTTGCAAGGAACCAAAGGATGAGACTCTTGATATCCTCCCCGAACACTTTCAGGAAAGGTCTCTAGTACTGATCGAACCAACACAACCAGTAAACTTGGGCACTATTGAAAATCCTCAAATAGTACATCTTGCATAATCCTTGTTAGAAGAGGAGAAGACATAGTTCATAGAGTTCCTAAAAGAAAAGAAGATGAACTTTGCATGGTCTTATACGGATATGCCGTGGCTAGATCCTAATCTAATCATGCACCACTTATCTATAGCTCCTAGGATCAAGCCCGTGAAACAAAAACTTAGAAAGATGCATCCTCATGTTGCATTATTCATAAAATCAGAGCTAGAAAAGTTGTTAAAAGCTGGATTTATTCAAGTTATTGCCTATGCAGGGTGGATTTCTAATGTGGTCCCCATGTATAAATCTGATAAATCTATCAGGATCTGTACTGAGTTTAGAGACTTGAATAAAGCATGTCTGAAAGATGACTTCCCTCTACCTAACATTGACATGATCATAGACCTCACAATAGGCTTCCAGATGTATTCATTAATGGATGGATTCTTGGGCTATAATCAAATCAAAATTGCCCATGAGGATCAAGAGAAAACTGCATTTACATGTGCATGGGGCACCTTTTTCTAGAATGCCATGCCTTTTGGGTTAAAGAACGCCAGTGCAACATATCAAAGAGCCATGAAAACTATATTCCATGACATGATGCACATGAACATGGAGGACTATGTGGATGACACATTTGCTAAATCCAAGGAAAGAGGTACTCACATTGCTAACCTCAGAAAGATATTGGATCAAATGGAATAGTTCCAACTTAGGCTCAACCCAAAGAAATGTCTTTGGGGTCCAATAAGGAAAGCTCCTAGAATTCATTATTTCAGCAAAGGGAATTGAGGTAGACCCTGCTAAAGTTAAAGCTATACTAGAGATGGCTCCTTCGCACAACATCAGTCAAATGAGGACACTATAGGGGAGACTTCAGTCCATCAAGAGATTCATGTCCCAACTTGCAGATAGGGCACAAACCTTTACTAAATTACTATATAAAGGGGTTACCTTAATATGGGATGAACACTACAAAGAAAACTTCAGATAATTGGAAAGATACTTGGCTACTCCTATTCTTATGGTGCCTATTCATGGAAAGCCCATACTCCTATACATTTCAGCTACAACTACATCCCTAGGAGTATTACTGGCACAAGAGGATGAAACCAAGAAAGAAAGATCTATCTATTACATTAGTATAACATTGGTCTCCTGTGAGCTCAATTATAGCATTATTGAAAAAGCATTCTTAGCAGTCATCTTCACATCACAAAAATTGAGGCACTATATGCTCTCTCATATAGTGAAGCTCATTGCTAAAATTGATCCTCTAAAGTATCTTTAGAGAAGAACAACATTAACAGGACGTTTGGTAAAATGGGTCCTGATTCTAAGTGAGTTTGACATCGAATATGTAGAACAAAGAGCTATCAAAGGACATGTCCTTGCAGATCAATTGGCTAATTCACCACTCTAGGATGATGAACCTTTAACAATTGAATTCCCTGATGAAACAATCATGCATCTAACTGAATATCCATGGAAGATGTAATTTGATGGTTCATTCACTCAACAAGGTTCTGGAGCAGGGGTCCTATTCATCACCCTTCAAGGTTACAAGATTCCCAAATCTTACAAATTATTGTTTCCATGTACCAACAATATCTCAGAATATGAAGCATTGGTAAATGGTCTTAAGCTAGCTATGGAGTGGAAGATTGTAGAGTTGCACATT
>MU226856.1:529682-549844 GCA_018584345.1 Thuja plicata | reverse complement strand
TAATTATTAAAAAGCAATAAAATGCTTAAATAATTAATTCCTATATTTTAAATGAATTAAATAAGTTTAATTCATTTCATTTATATTCCCTTAAACCCCAACCTAACCTATATCAACCACTTCTACCCTTGGTTCTAACCCATTCCAACCTATTTCCCCCTTGCTAATCTAATCCTAATTCTATATTCTACCCTAACCCACCTCCTAATGTTGTCACATTTCATTAAGGAATGATTAACAACTCAACTCACTTGAGAAAGTCAACTTTCTCAAGCATGACTTTCCCAAAGGACCAACTTGCCAAGTTGAGTCTTTATACACCCCCATACCTCTTAAATGAAATCCATTAATAACCCATTAATGGATATCCCCTCTTTCCCATCCCTTATTAATTCCCAAGGCATTAATGGCTCTTACACCTCATTAATGACCTTAGAGGCTCCATTAATGAACCTTGTCTCCCCCTCTCTCTCTCTCTCTCCCATTCCTCCATAAATTCAAGGGATTTAGAGCTCATAATAGGCCTAAAATTTCAAATTGTAGTGTTGTAATGCCAATATTTTGAAGGGATATCAAAGCATTATTATGCTACCCATTCCTTCCTAGCTTCATACACACTCCATTAGTCACTTTATCATATGTTTATAATGTCCATTTTAGAGTCATATGCATGCTAAATAGTTGAATAGTTGTTTTTAAACTAAATCTTTCATGCTAGGTTGTTTATGTCACTGGTATTTAGCATAATCAAAGGGGCTTTTATGTTATTTTCTACACTCATCCTAGTTAGAAAGAAATAAGTCAATGTTAGGGTTTATATGCTCACTAACCCTTGTTTCTCACTAACAGAATGACTTATTGAAGTGTTGTGTTGTAGATAACAGGTGCACAAATATACACACACACCTGCTACTTTTCAGTGGGCGGTCATAAATACTTTCTTTGAAATCTCTACTGACTGTGTCGAAATATACATGGATGACTGAAGGCATTATATTTTTCCATTAGTATACTTAGAGAAAAACATGATCTGCACCATCGGTTTAGTCAAAACTGACAAACAGGGCACAACACTATCCAACACTAAGGTTACCCGACGAACACTGTCAAGTGTTACCCGATGACAAAAAGATAAGGATACCCAATGAAGTATCAATAGTGCTACCCGACGAACAACAAAGAGAGGAACCTGATAGATACAAGGAACTCAACAAACATTTTAGTTAAGGAACGCCAACAGACTGCAAGTTCAAACTGACAGTCAGTTACATCCTGCAAAAAGTGGATCTGACTTTCCACGTCAGATAAATCACTGAAGTTGTATTTATAACTTCTTGATTTTTTTTTAATCCATTATGTGTGGAGGAAGAAATGTAATTTTTATTGTTTTAATTCATTTTATTATTTTAAAACATGCAAACTAAAGATCAAGGTCAAGTTGTAAACCTTGAATATGAGAGTTAACATTGTAAATCATGAATTCTGAGATAGGTCAAAAAGTTGTATAAATAGGTGCTCGACCCATTAAGAACAGTTGTTGTTCAATGAAGAAAGTAGCCACAGAGAGCAACTAAAGACCAGACAGAGAATTCATGCAGAAGAACACAAACATAATCAATTCTATTTTCAAGAACAGAACAGAGGCTATTGACAAGTAGAGAAAATGTATTCATCAATCACTTAAGGTGATATCATTATTATAAAATCTTTAATGGATCTATAAATAAGAAATAGTAGATTTCATCAGGTCAACATTTGTATTCATTCTAACAATTGTAGTACACTAATGAAATCCTTTCAAGAAAGGTGGGCTTAACCATCCTATTGTAAATCTCATAACTGAGTGCACACTTAAATCAGTGTTGATAAAGCTCTTAATAGAGTAGATCTTAACAAGTCTCCACCTTAATACTCTTAATAGGGTAAATCATCAGAAGTGATAAAATTGTAAGCCTTAACCGACTCCCTTTCCATTCTACAGATAGTAAAGTTTTGTGGGTGCCATCTCCACTATAGTTTTTACTTCCTAACAGGAGTTTTCTATGATATCATATCTTGTGTTATGTCTTTGTTAATTTCATGAATGTTTCTATGGATGATTGTAAAAATTGTTAACAAAAAATGTCTACATAAGAAAGAATAACAGTAATGGTTGGTAAATCAGAATTGAATGTTCACTAATGATAAATTGGGTAAAGTCTTAAAAGTTTTAGAGGTACTAATTCACCCCTCCCCTCTCAGTACTACTTCCTATTAAGTCCAAAAATTGGTATCAGATCTAAGTATCTTCTTGAAAAGCTTAAAAGCTTAAGAGAAAAGATCTAACAATGGAGAAGTATAAACTTGATAAGAATATTGAGAACAAAAATCTTGAGATACAGATGTTCTATGAATAGTATAAAGAAGAAAGAATCAAGATGAGAGAGTTGTTGAATGAAAGAAAAGGTATGGCTACTAGGAACAATGAAGTAGACTATCAGGAAGAAGAGATTCCAAATTTATTTAAATTTTCAGGATCAAATGCAAGTAATATATCAGATACATTAGAAGAGAACATCACAAATCTAAAGAAAATCAACCTACATCTGACAAAGAAAATAAAGATGCTACAAATTAGTCAAGAGACCTAGATGGTAAGAATGATTGATGTGATGAGTTCTGCCAGACAAGCTGAAATAGAAAGAACACTAGCTATTGATGATAGGAGGAAGATTTTAGAGAAACTACAAGAAAAGGAAATGGAAATTCAAAGACATGTTTAGCATCACCATGATCTCATAGATCAGATTATCCTTATGAGTCAAGAAGCAAATAGGATAAATGTGGAACTCATTAAGAGAATACAGATTATCGGTGAATTGAGAGAAGAAAATGAAAAGATAAAGCATGAGGTTAGAATTCAGAAACAACATAATGAGATTATTAGAAAGGCTAAAGAAAGCAATAAATGAATGAATGACTTTCTTGAAGGACAATGAAGAGTCATAAAAAAAAGTGGTATAGGCTTTACAAAAAAAGGAGAAACATTAAGACCAAAGAATGTCTACGAAAATCCAAGACCAAGAAAGCCAACATGCAAGCACTGTGGAAAGCAAGGGAACACATCAAATGCATGCAGAGGTTAAATGAAAGGTACTCCTAAATCTAAATCTACATCTTCATTCATAGGATTATGTTATAAATGTAACAAGAAAGGACATAAGGCTTATGAATGCAAGAGCAAGATAGAAAAGCCAAAGAAGGAAACCTACATGGACAAATACTATCCTACATGCAAGATGAATGGGCATACATTTGAAGAATGCTGAAAAAAGAAAAGAAAAGCATGGAAGCCAAAAGGTAAAGAAGTCCCTTATCAACCAAAGAGAATCGGTAATAAATATGTATGGGGTTACAACACCTAGACAAACTATACAACATGTGGTAGATATGGTCACATTGATGCAAACTGCATGAGAGAATGGACCAAAAGGTATAGAGCCTAGTCAAACCATGGAATGGCATGCTTACACTTTCATAAAGTTGGTCTTCTCAAGAAATATTGCAAAGGTAGATTGATAGACACAAACACACATCCCAATGGTAACACAATTGAAGATATCTAGAGGGCAAGAGACAAAATCTAGATAAAAGCTTCAAAAAATGATAAAGCTGGACCAAGAAATGAAAATGGTGACACCCTATCCAATGGATCTAGTGACACCACCAACCCCACTTGAGCTAAACAAGTATGGAACTACACTATGCCAATTTATACTTTGCATCAGTTATATTATATAAAAAGATATATAGTCAAAATCTGCATAAATCAAAGATGCATATTACTTTACTTGTTACCAATCTAAGAATACAACACCATCGGTAAGCACTTACTAAAAATCATCGGTGAACACAATAATGAGTTGTTCACACTTACCGAAAATTGTCGGTCAACTAGTAAAAGTGGTAAACTACCAATGTATCTCGAGGACTGTCTGTAAGAAAGAAAAATTTAGAAGTCATCATTATAGAATACCGATATCTGTCAGTAAAATCAAAGTGGTTGACAAATACCCTAAGCATCATGTCTACATTGATGATGATTTGAAATATCCTCCTGACGAAACCCATCTTCACATCCTGACAAGTTGGTGAGCATTTATTTCAAAGACTTAGGTCAAAAAGTCTATAAATAGTCGATGGGACAACTTCATTTTTCACCTGCAATTTGAAGAGAAAGCAGAGCGACGTCACAAAAATTAAAGAGCATAAAGTAGAAGCGTCTACAGATTGATTCAACACATAGGGAATAGATTCTTCATCACATTCATGAATTGAAGTAACAAGGGAACTGAAAGATATTTGTCATTGTCTTGTCAAGAAAGCCCTAATTTTGAAGAAAACTCTAAATCCTTGAAAAAACAATGGCAACCACTTCAAGAACTGCTAAGTTAAAGAATGAAAAGAAGAATGTGGTGAAACTAGTCAAGAACAACACATGTGTAGAACTTAAATACAAAATCTATCCAAAGATTGCATTGAAACCCGATGAAGCCAGCACATTTTCAAAAATCTCACCTAGGGTTTTGCTCATAAAAGATGTTAGGTCTTACATTCACTGCAAGATTGTAGAGATAAGTGATTTGGAAATGGATGAAGCTTATAAGAAGCTATGTGATGCTAAAGGAAAACTGAAAGAAGAACATAAACACTTGGAGGTCAAAGGGTTAACTAATGCCCTACATTTCCTGAGGGAATTCAAGATAGAGTGGATTATGATAGTCTTGAGGAGGATGCATGACAACAAACTATGGATAGACCAACCCAAGAAAATAACAAGGGATGTTCTTCATGTTGTCACTAGTTATTCGATAACCGACAAGCCTAAGGAACACAAACATCCATCCATGAAAGAGGTTACAAAACTCACCAATGCAGAAGGAGACAAAAGAGGTCTCAAGGTTAACACAATCACCGACGATGAGTTGAAATTTGGTGCATGTGTTATTGGTTACAAAATATTTCAGGCTAGAAGAATGAACAACATTTCAGTAACAGTAGTAAGCACAGCTTACAAGATCGTAAAAAGGGAATTCAGATGGATCTATGTGAGATCCTACTGAAACAACTTGATGAGAATATGATCAAGATCAGATCTGCAAAGAGAAACACATGTAAGTTTGGTTCACTTATTATGTGTACATTATTCTATTTTCAAGAATATTTTCCTTCATTAGGAAAAGTTGTATGTGACTCTACCAAACCGGCAACCCTACAAATTAGTGAACTGATTAAGTCACTAGGAGACAATTTTGAGTCTATAATGTCTACATATTCCTTGAGTTCAAGGAAAAGATGATGAAAAGAAATAGGATTCCTGAGAAACTAGTTGAGAAACACAGGGATGAAATATGTTTCATGGCAGATACAGACTTCACACACATCAAACCAGTTGTAACAAGAACTTCTTGGTTATCATCATTAGACTATGAGATCAATATTGATCTAGCTACTAGTGCAATTGAGGTACTACTCAATGAGCCCATTGATAATAAACAACCAAGGTTTGGTACATATGAAGAGGCCAAATCTAAGATAAAACATGGCCTACAAGTCAAAAAGGCTATAAACAAGAAAGATAAAATGATAAAGAATCTCAAGAGGATTCTATCAGTCACAGAGGAGGAAGAACATGATCAACAAGAGGAAACTGATGAATAGGGTACCATCGGTGAAACACTAAGGGAAAAGAAATTTGATACAGAGGCCACTGAATCTAATGCACCTCCATCTCCACCTCCTACTAAGAAATAAAGGACAAGAAGTCAGACTACTGCAATGGATACAACACCACTTAAGAAAGGTCAAGTAAGGACCTATCTAAGGAAGCAACCAACAAAAAGAGAAAGACAACAACCTGTCAAATCCACACCACCAAAGAAAAGAAAAAGGTTTGTCAGGACACAGGCTAACTTGGATGACACCAAAGATGATGAACCAGATGTAGTAAAGAAGAACTTTAGAAACCAAATGGTAGATGAAGCTTCCAAATCAATTTCTACCCATGGTATAATGACTATTAAAAAGATCAGGCAGTGGGATACACTGAATCCAAAAGATCAGAATAAGATATAGGATGCAGTCATCAAATCAATGATTAAAAACTAGTATGCCCTTGCTGAAATTGTAAGTCAAATACCTAAGGAGCTAGGCAAAAGGATATACCAACAATGGTCATATGCCTTACAAACGGAAAGAGAAGCAAGAGAAAGGAATCTTGTAAGATTTATGCCTCCTAAATCCAAGTTTGAAGAAATACAAGAAGTACTAGAGAAACACTCAAGTAAATTTGTAGCCAAAATAAGGGCTTATAAAGTACTAGAGAGCAAGTTTATAGAACTGGATTCAATGACAGAGACAAAATGGAGACATCTCCTAGATCTACTGGCAGAATCAACAAGTGTTGAGAAGCAATTACTTCTCACAAACATACCTCACAGAGAGGAGGAGTTATATAATGCAAGTCCTTAGCATATTGCTCTGGACAATCAAGAAAGTGATGATGAGCCTAGTAACTTGAATATAGGCATGGATGACATTGTCCAAGATATCACTCACTATGACTCCAACAATGATCACAAGAAGAAAGATGATGTGATATTTATCACACTCAAGGATCAAAAAAGTCATCAAGCACTAAAAATATCAGATAATAAGATAATTGATATTATAGATGAAGTGCAAGACACTTCAATCATGCACTCAAAAGTGCAAGACCTTGCAGAATCTATACAGAAAGATGAGGATGTCACTGTTGACAAGGACATTACCGACGAGTAGGATATCAATATTGACATAGCCCAAGTTACAACTCAAAGTAACATGCCTATTCTAATAAAGGAAATAAACATTCTAGAGGGAAAGGAAGGATCAAATGAAAAGGAAACAAGAACACCCACAGAAAAGGGTGAAGGAGAAGGAAAAGAAACTATAGATACACCGGTAGAGCAAGCTGCAACCGATGATCAGAAGGATATTGATTAGAATAGGGAAGGGAATCAAATGGAAATAGGGGAAAAGAATTTATAACATGGTGAAGAAGGAAAGAAGGGTGACATAACAAAGAAATCAAAAGCACATTCTATTGAAAAACCCAAGGTAAACAAAGAGACGTCTTCATATAACCAACAAGTGAAAACTGAGTAGAAAACACAAGATGCTTCATCAAAAAAACCTTCACTAAGTAACTTAGAGCATACAAATGAACTAGCTTTAGTAGTTCATATATCTGCATCCCCTAAGATCTCAAAACGGAAGAAAGGAAAGAACAAAAATCCAGTAACTCTGGATGAAATAATTGAGATTCCAGTTTGTGATCCAAGAACATTGGATCCTATAGCATTAACAAAATATGCAAAGCTCTGTGAGAGGAAATCCACTCAAGACAAGATGAAACAAGTGGAGAAAGAGGCCAAGGTAATTGAAGTAGCAAGAGATATACTTCAAAAAATTGTACCAGACATAGACATTGATCAGAAAATTCCAATAATTGATCATCTGGTAACACTCATGGATGCAATAACATCTAAGAATACTGATTCTAAGAAAACTATGGAAGAGAGACTTGAACAAAAGTCTGAATTCAAGCTCGCAAAGAAAACAAGCCAGGAATTGGCACTCAAAAAGGTCAAGTTATCTGAATTGGTAAGTGCAATTGAACCACTTTTATTAGAAGCTTTTACCTTAATTAAGAAATTTGCACCTTAGATATGGTCACTAAGGAATATATAGACAAGATAGAAAAAATAGGTGCTGATCTTCAGTCTAGTGCACAAAGTCTAGCAAACACAATAGAAGCACTTAAATTGCACAAACAACAAATAATATAGGCTAGGAAGTAGAGACATGACATTCAATTTGCAAAGATGAAATATAGAGATGAAGTTAATGAGCTACAAGTTAAGCTCTTATCGACACTTACATTGCTACAAAAAAATATGACATAGGCAAATACACTGATTGCCACCCCTGAAATGTTTATCCTAGATAGCATTTTTGATATGCACGCAAGACTCGAGCTACAACATATAGCACTCAAAAAATTAAAAGAACAATGGGAGAAACTACTAGAAGATATCAAACTTACCCATTCTAATGTCTTTGACACATTTTAAGTTACACATCTTTGTCACACTTGTTTTTGACATTTTGTAAGTTGTACATTTTTGTCATCAGTATAAAAGAAAGGGGGAATTTGATATGTACATCACCTCAATTAAAAGGAGGAAATAACGTATAGTGGAAGAAAAAGAAAGGGAAAATAATGTACATACAATAATAAAATAGTAGACATGTACATATAATACACTATACCGATGCACATAGAAAGGGGGAGTCATATTATGAGAAGGAAATAAACATGGTGTGATAATTTCAGTATTATACACATATCAGTTTTTTTTATACTAATGTCAAAGGGGGATATTAAAGGCATTATATTTTTCCATTAGTATACTTAGAGAAAAACATGATCTACACCATTGGTTTAGTCTAAACTGATAGACAGGGCACAACACTATCAAACACTAAGGTTACCTGACGAACACTGTCAAGTGTTACCCGATGACAAAAAGATAAGGATACCCGATGAAGTATCAATAGTGCTACCCAACGAACAAAAAAGAGAGGAACCAGATAGATATAGGGAAGCCAATGAATAATTCAGGTAAGGATCGATAGTCAGTTACATCTCGCAAAAAGTGGATCTAACTTTCCACGTCAGATAAATCACTGAAGTTGTATTTATAACTTCTTGATTTGTTTTTTAATCCATTATGTGTAGAGGAAGAAATGTAATTTTTATTTTTTTAATTCATTTTATTGTTTTAAAACATGCAAACTAAAGCTCAAGGTCAAGTTGTAAACCTTGGATCTAAGAGTTAACATTGTAAATTGTGAATTCCAAGATAGGTCAAAAACTTGTATAAATAGGTGCTCGACCCGTTAAGAATAGTTTTTGTTCAATGATGAAAGTAGCCACAGAGAGAAACTAAAGACCAGACAGAGAATTCATGTAGAAGAACACAAACATAATCAATTCAATTTTCAATAATAGAAGAGAGGCTACCGATAAGTAGAGAAAAGGTATTCATCAATCACTTAAGGTGATATCATTATTGTAAAAGCTTTAATGGATTTGTAAATCAGCAATAGTAGATTGCATATAGTCAGGTCAACATTTGTATTCATTCTAACAAGTATAGTACACTAATGAAATCCATTCAAGAAAGGTGGGCTTAACCATCCTATTATAAATCTCATAACTGAGTGCACACTTAAATAAGTGTTTCTAAAGCTCTTAATAGAGTAGATCTTAGCAGGTCTCTACCTTAATACTCTTAACAAGCTAGATCATTGAAAGTGATCAAATTGTAAGCCTTAACTGGCTCCCTTCCATTTTGCAGATAGTGAAGTTTTGTGGGTACCATCCCCACCACAGTTTTTACTTCCTAACAAGAGTTTTCAGTGATATCATATCTTGTGTTATGTGTTTGTTAATTTCATGAATGTTTCTATGGATGATTGTAAATATTGTTAACAAACAATGTCTACATAAAAAAGAATAACAGTAATGGTTGGTAAATCAGAATTGAATGATCACTAATGATAAATTGGGTAAAGTGTAAAATTTTTTAGGGGTACTGATTCACCCCTCCCCTCTCAGCACTACTTCCCATTAAGTCAAACAATGACTTCACTGCTTATGGAACTACATTTGAGGAGGTTCATGCTAACTTGGAGAAAGTTCTCAAAAGATGTCAGGAATATAACCTCTCTGTTAAAAATGAGAAGTGCTACATGATGAAAGAAGAGGGAGTTGTCTTGGGACATTACCTTTCATCCTTTGGCATTCAGGTTGATCCTAAAAATATTACCGTCATCACTACACTTCCAAATCTAGTAAAACAACAGATGTCAGGATTTTTCTTGGCCATGTCAGTTACTAAAGGAGATTCGTTAAGGACTTTAGCCACCTTGCAGCCCCATTATACACCCTGTTGAAGAAAGAAGATGAGTTTGAATGGATAGCTAACTGTAAACTGTCATTTCAGCATCTCAAAGATGTTTTGACAAAGACACCTATCCTTAGAGGACCTGACAAAAAGTTTCCCTTTCATATTCACATAGATGCATCTAACTATGCCATTAGCACGGTGTTAGGAAAAAAGGAAGGTACAGTTGAGCATGATATTTATTATATTAGTAAAAACCTGCAAGGTGTTGAACTAAAATATACTGTCACTAAAAAGGAATTGCTAGCAGTAATCTACACACTTAATAAATTTAGACATTACAATACTAGTTATGAAGTATTTGTATACACTAATCATTCAAAAATCAAATACTTGATGAAAAAGTCTGTCATCTCTAGTAGGTTAGCAAGATGGTTACTCCTTATGCAGGAGTTTAATGTGACAATTGTAATACCCACCTCTTATTTTGCTTTTTAGTTTGTGGATGTCGAAGTCTTTTAGGCATTTTGATGTATGTGTGGTTATTTCAGTTGATCTTAAGGATACTTATGTATTACATTTTAGTATGTTATTGATCCATTATTATCATGTTGTATCTTTTGTGTATATGTGATTTAGGGTTATTTTATGATGCTTATGTATATGTTAAGATTTCACTTCGATTATGGTTTTCTGACAATACTGGCCTTAGAGTTATATGCACATGGATCATTGTATGTTTTCATTACTGTTTGATGTGCTTGGTATGGTATGGGACAGAGTCGTAGTTACTTGCTTCGGCAAGATCCACACAATAACCTAGTCTCAACCATTATTTTCCATATGATATATGCATGTATGTTCATCTTTGTGATGACAGGTTTGTAGGTACCAGGCTACATCTTCCCTGAATTGGCAGGAGTGAGCATGCCCTATCGCAATAATCTCAATGGTAAGAGAGGGGAGATAGTTTTTAGGTCCAAATCCTATCCTAAACCTAATTGTCCTAGTTAGTGGACAAGTATTCCTGTTGGCTACCTTACCAAATTTGTATACTTGATAGGAATTGGTGTATCCCTTTCCTAGTGCATGTTTGATTTTGCATGTCTATGATTTCATGTGCTTGATGTGTTTGTGTGTGTGTGTTATATCATGTTATTTATTTAATTAAATATTATTGCAATTAATTATTAAATATAGGGTATTTAATTAATTGAAAATTAAATTAAATACCTATGTTTAATTGAAAGGTTAATTAAAGTGCAATTATTAAATATTAATATTTAATTAAATATTAGAGTGAATATGCTTTTATACTTAATTAAATAATTAAATATTAAGTTGTATGGATTATGGTGCTTTGAATATTTAAGTTATTTAAATTAATATTTTATTAATTACATGTGCAAAATTTGGGTGAAAAAGTATTTTCAAACTCAAGAGATCTCAACTTGAATTTAAGAGTCAAAGTTGAGTTGTGCAAGTAATTAGATATTTTAATTAATTAATTGTTATTTTTTTTCAATTTTGTGTAGAGTCCTTTTAGGAGTTAATTGAATGTGTTGTCATGAGGATTTGCTTAATTAGGGGAAGTTGATCCTCTTTAGGGGGATTCTTCTCTAATTTGAACATAACAGGTTTTTGGGAGCATTTTTGGAAGCTTTGGTGTGTGCTTAGTTTTGGAGTATAATTTTAGAATTCTCCTTGCTTAGATTTTGCATTGTGTATTCTTCTACAGATATTGAGGTAGGGTCTTGTTCATGTCAATTCTAGTTTTCGGATCCCTGTCTTCTATGCATCCGAAAAGCTAGGATCCTTTGTTTGGTCATTTCTTGCTTGTTTATTTTATGTTTTAGAAGATTTCAATTGAAAAATAATGCTTTAGATCAATTTCGTGTTTAATTCAAGCTTGCATGCCAGATCTGTGCTTGTGGGCATGAAAGGGTTTCATTTTTATAGCATTAGGAGTAAATGGGTATAAGGGTTTCTAATTTGAATATATTGTTGAAATGGGCATTTCTGAGAACCGAGATCCTTAATTTTTGTAGAAAAATGCTTATTACCCTAGTATGGAAGTGCTGTCAAAATTTCATTGGAAAATTCCCTATGGATCTCCTAGAAAACAAAAAAAATTAACCTAGACTATAGTTTAACTATATAGTGTCAAAAAAAAATTAATCCCCCCTTTGAAATTGTTCTTTAAAATTATTGTTTGAATAAAAATAGCTTTCTATAAAAGAAATTATACAGAGTAATTAAAAGAAAATTTACACCAGTCAATTAAAAATTGATATGAAGAGACAAAAAAAAAAGAAAGCCAAAAGAAAAGGAAAGTCTCTTAAATATTCTGTTTTCAGAATTTTCTATTTAAGAAAAAATTAAATTAAAAAAAAATATAAAAGAACTACTTATCATCTCTGAAATTTTCAAAAAAAAAATGTTAAAAAACAATTTTAAAAGTTGATAGGGCAAGTGGGGCCACCACTTCGCCCACCCCCCAAGGCACGGGGTCGGCCACTGGCGTGATAGCCAAGGCACTGGCACGGCAGCTGGAGCTACCGGCGCGGTGGCCAAGGCGCCGACTGGGTCGTGCCACCTGTGGCCTTCCTTAAAGGAAGGAGCTCGCGGGCTATACAAGGTAGGGTGGGGTCCACGGGACCCCCCCAAATTATATTTTTTTGTTTTATGTTTTATTTTATTTATTAATTAAAATTTTAATTAATTTAATATTCAGTTAAGTTAAAATTTATTTATTTTTAAATTATATTTTAATTAATTTAAGATTTAGTTAAATGATTATTTAATAATTGTTTTTATTTAAATTTAATAATTTAGTTTATGAAGTTTAAAATTAACTTTAGTTAAAGTTAAAGTCATATTGTTTTTTTTTCTATATTTAATTTTTATTTATGTTGGATTTAGTTAATTTAATATTAATTAGTTTAATATTAAATTTAATCAGTTTTATATTAATTTGTGGTGTGCGAAATTAAAAGGGGATTGTGTTTTGTAATACTAATTAATATCATTATTAATTTATAGACAAAGAGGGGTTATTTTGTCATAGTTATAAATTAACTATTATTAGTCAACAAATTCTAAGGTGTTAACCAACTAGTAATAGAAGCATTATTGGGTGTTTTTTTTTTATTATTTAATACTTACGTTGCACCTAGGAATTTTATAATTTTGTAATTGTAACTGAAAATTGGTAATTATTGCTTAGATGTATTTATAAGTTGTTTCTATAAATAGATCTATAGGAAAGGTTAATGTTTTACCAAATATGGTATATTTAATTATATCTAGATAGTAATTTTAGTGAATAAATGAATTTGCATGATTATAAATTAGAAATTTGTTTATTCCTACGTTAACATTATATTTGATTTTAATGCAGTCTGAATATGAATTATTGTACTATGATGTGCTTTGGGTGCGTGTTTATATGAATTAGATGTTCTCCTATGTTATCATGCTTTCAGGTATCTGTTGGGTTAGATAACCCTAGGACTTAAATTTAGAGGTTTCAGGATTGTACTTTCTGTATGATCTATTTATGATGTAAGTCAGTGTTTATATGATGATGTCATAGTCCTGATTGGTTAGACCCAACCTTGTTCGGTTCTGATGTATTGATTGGTCTTGTGAGGATATTGTGGATGTTTTAGGGTTTTGAGAACCTGTGTGCACCTGAATGTACAGGATGCAATTTGAATTATGAATTATCTTTATGATACTCTTTTGTGAACCTAGGGTAGGTTACCTAGTTGTATAGTAGGAGGTGGCTTGCAATAAGTACCAGAGACCACAAGTGGCTATCAAGGTTTGCTTATTGTAAGTATTGGTAACAAATGATAACATAATTAATATAATTAGGAAGCGCTAGATTAAACTAATAAGATTAATGCCTCACCCATACTTAAGCAGTAGTATAGGCTAAGATGGAGGATGAGATGACGCTTGCCCCCTTTCGAGGTGCGGGTTCAGGCATCATTAGTGATCTTGTCTGCTTGAAAGGTCATTAATGTCGTGTATGCTCACTTGGGTGCCGAAATCCATTAAGGTATTTTTAGGACTTAACGCAAGGGTTAGACATACATCATGACACCTTCTTATATATAGCTTAGGTTATGCTATGTGTGTCAGTTACCTCTGGTGTTGTTTAGTATTCCTTGTTATGGTTTAGATTGCTTCTAGGATCTTCCTATGTATTTGAGTATGAGGTCATGTATACCTTGGTTGCATTCTTGTTGTGTACCCCGTTTGATGGGCTTGATACTATCTCCTTAGCATGGTGGGAGTGGACCTTTGGTTCCACATGGTCAGGGGGTAGTGATTCTTATTACCATTGAGATTCTGACGGATTCTTCATCATGCTTGGATGTTCTTTATTGTAGTTTCATCTTCCTAGTCTTCTGGAGACTTTATCAGTTACTTGAGTTGTGTATTTGTACCATATGTATATATTGGTTATGATCCTTTGGAGGATGCATTGTATTGATTATTATGTATTATTACATACCCTACGACTTGTGCAATGGATGTTAGTTAGGTAGTATACCTTATGGTATCAGATGTATATGTAATCATTTATTATGAGATATATGTTATTGGTTTCAGATTATGTAACCTTTATGTCAGTTCTTTATATTTTTTATTCATAGATTATTATGTTTAAGTAATTCTACATCAAGGAACCGTCAAGAAATGTTATCTATGTATGAGTTATATTTCATGTATGTCAAGTACTTCATTTTGTTACTTCTGCATTGTTATCATTATTGTTTGTAAACTTTAAAAAAAAAATTATTCTGTGAACTTAGTGTCGTGTTTAGGTTAAGTTATCCTGGGTTCCCTAGCGGGGCATTACACTTGGTATCAGAGCCCACGTTTCTACATTGGGAGCTCTGGGAAATATGTATGCCCATTAGTTGTCTTTTGATTTTAAAACTTGAAACAAACATAGACATAAAACTTTGATGTATTTAAAACTATTTCCTTGTGTTTATTTATTTTCATTTGTCACCTTTTGGATTCGAGTTTGAGTTGTTGTTTGATTCTTTGGTCTCTTTAGGAATGGAATCTATTGAGTCTAGAGCTATTGTTGTGTGCATTGATTGGGATTAGGCCTTGAAGATTCAACACCTTGTTGGAGGGCTTAATGACCTCACTGATGGAGGAGTTAGAGTCTTCGAATCCCGAGCTTTTAGGGATGCAATTTATAAGGCTATATTGGTTGAAAAAGATCATCTTATAGAATCGAAGGGTGATCTAAACCAACAGGGTGAGGAACCCTCTCATGATCAATTTGGTGGTCAGTTAGGGGTGCAGTCTAGTGAACCTGCTTCTATTTTTAGAAGTGATCATACTCAGGAAGCTGGGTATTCTGGAGGTTCTTCTACCTTTCCAAAAGGTAATCAGGTTCAGTAGCAGGGAGGAATCATTCCTCCTACTTTTATTAGTCCTCAAATTAAGTATCTTCATAATATTCAGCGCAGAAAGCACAGATGGTCAGTTCAGCCTAGTGGATCTACTCCTAGTTACAAGGGTAATCATCCACAAAGAGCTGGAAACTTTGGGAATCCTCCTACAGTGTTGAAGGGTAACCAATACCCACATGGGAAGAGATTCCTTCATGGTACTAGTGGTGGTTCCCCGTCAGGGAACTATCGCAACTGGTTGGGTAGTAAGCGTAATAGGACTGATCAGTCAGTTCAGAGAGGGCATCAGGATGTCTTTAGGGGTGTTGTTCAGTAGTCTAGTGCACCTTTAGTTAGAGGAAGTGGTGGTGTTAGAGCTTGTTTTACTTGTAGATGACTTGACCATATTTCTATCAATTGTCCTTAGTGTGCAGTGTCATTCTCGGGGCAGAGGCTAGTGGCTATTGATCCTACACTTGGGGGTGTTTGTAGATCTCATGAATTATATGTAGCCTTGGATCACCTTCTAGCGGTGTATCATTCTTCTTTGAGTGGGGTTGTAGATGTTGGACCAGTAGCTAGTTTTTTAGATTCCAGCAGTAGGGGATGATCCCATGTGTTCGAATCAGAGTCCTAAGAAGGATTCTAAGGAATCCACACTTTGAGTCTTTTAGGACTTGGATTAGATGTTCTGCGATGAGAGATTGATTTCTCTATCTTTGTTGTAGGCTTCCAGGAGTAAGCCTAGTTTTAGGGGAGGAGGATGTAATACCCACCTCTTAGTTTTCTTTTTAGTTTGTGGATGCCGAACTCTTTTAGGCATTTTGATGTATGTGTGGTTATTTTAGTTGATCTTAAGGATACTTATGTATTACATTTTAGTATGTTATTGATCCATTATTATCATGTTGTATCTTTTGTGTATATGTGATTTAGGGTTATTTTATGATGCTTATGTATATGTTAGGATTTCATTTTCATTATGGGTTTCTAACAATACTGACCTTAGATTTATATGCACATGGATCATTGTATATTTTCATTACTATTTAATGTGCTTGGTATGGTATGAGATAGATTCATAGTTACTTGCTTCAGCGAGATCCACACGATAACCTAGTCTCAACCATTCGTTTCCATATGATATATGCATGTATGTTCATCTTTGTGATGATAGGTTTGTAGGTACCGGGTTTCATCTTCCCTGAATTGGCAGGAGTGAGCGTGCCCTATCACAATAATCTCAATGGTAAGAGAGGGGAGATAGTTTTCAAGTACAAATCCTATCGTAAACCTAATTGTCCTAGTTAGTGGACAAGTATTCGTGTTGGCTACCTTACCGAATTCGTATAGTTGATAGAAATTCGTGTATCCCTTTCCTAGTGCTTGTTTGATTTTGCATGTGTATGATTTCAAGTGCTTGATGTGTTTGTGTGTGTGTTATATCATGTTATTTATTTAATTGAATATTATTGCAATTAATTATTAAATATAGGGTATTTAATTAATTGAAAATTAAATTAAATACCTATGTTTAATTGAAAGGTCAATTAAAGAGAAATTATTAAATATTAATATTTAATTTAAAATTAGAGTGAATATGCTTTTATACTTAATTAAATAATTAAATATTAAGTTGCATGGATTATGGTGCTTTGAATATTTAAGTTATTTAAATTAATATTTTATTAATTACATGTGCAAAATTTGATTGAAAAAATATTTTCAAACTCAAGAGATCTCAACTTAAATTTAGGAGTCAAAGTTGAGTTGTGCAAGTAATTAGATATTTTAATTAATTAATTGTTATTTTCTTTCAATTTTGGGTAGAGTCCTTTTAGGAGTTAACTGAATGTGTTTTCATGAGGGTTTGCTTAATTAGGGAAAGTTGATCCTCTTTAGGGGGATTCTTCTCTCATTTGAACATAACAGGTTTTTGGGAGCATTTTTGGAAGCTTTGGTGTGTGTTTGGTTTTGGAGCATAATTTTAGAATTCTCCTTGCTTGGATTTTGCATTGTGTATTCTTCAACAGATATTGAGGTAGGGTCTTGTTCATGTCAATTCTGATTTTTGGATCCATGTCTTATATGCATCCAAAAAGCTAGGATCCTTTGTTTCGTCATTCCTTACTTGTTTATTTTGTGTTTTAGAAGATTTCAATTGGAAAATAATGCTTTAGATCAATTTCGGGTTTAATTCAAGCTTGCATGCCAGATCTATGCTTGTGGACATGAAAGGGTTTCATTTTTATAGCATTAGGAGTAAATGGGTATAAGGGTTTCTAATTTGAATATATTTTTGAAATGGACATTTCTGGGAACCTAGATCCTTAATTTTTGTAGAAAAATACTTATTACCCTAGTACAGAAGTGCTGTCAAAATTTTGTTAGAAAATTCCCTATGGATCTCCTAGAAAACAAAAAAAAATTAACCTAGACTATAGTTTAACTATATAGTGTCAAAAAAAAATTAATCCCCCCTTTGAAATTGTTCTTTAAAATTATTGTTTGAATAAAAATAGCTCTCTTTAAAAAACATTATACAGAGTTAATTAAAAGAAAATTTACACCAGTCAATTGAAAATTGATAGGAAGAGACAAAAAACAAGAAAGCTAAAAGAAAAGGAAAGTCTCTTAAATATTCCGTTTTTGGAATTTTCTATTTAAGAAAAAATTAAATTAAAAAAAATATATAAAAGAACTGCTTATCATCCCCGAAATTTTCAAAAAAAAATGTTAAATTTTTTTTTAAAAGTTGATAGGGTAGGTGGGGGCCACCACTTCCCCCACCCCCCCAAGGCACGGGGCTGACCACTGGCGTGGCAGCCAAGGCACCAGCATGACAGCCGAAGTTGTCAGCGCGGTGGCCAAAGCATCAGCCGGGCCGTGCCACCTGCAGCCTTCCTTAAAGGAAGGAGCCCGTGGGCTATACAAGGTAGGGTGGGGTCCACGGGACCCCCACAAATTATATATTTTTTTTTTATGTTTTATTTTATTTATTAATTAAATTTTTAATTAATTTAAAATTGAGTTAAGTTAAAATTTGTTTTTTTTCTAAATTAAATTTTAATTAATTTAAGATTTAGTTAAATGATTATTTAATAATTGTTTTTATTTAAATTTAATAATTTAGTTTATGAAGTTTAAAATTAACTTTAGTTAAAGTTAAAGTCATATTGTTTTTTTTCTATATTTAATTTTTATTTATGTTGAATTTAGTTAATTTAATATTAATTAGTTTAATATTAAATTTAATCTATTTTATATTAATTTGTGGTGTGCAAAATTAAAAGGGGATTGTGTTTTGTAGTACTAATTAATATCATTATTAGTTTATAGATAAAGAGAGGTTATTTTTTATCATAGTTATAAATTAACTATTATTAGTCAACAAATTCTAAGGTGTTAACCAACTAGTTTGTGTGTTGATTGCTTGAATGTCACCCTGCCCCTTCTTGTTTCCCCTAGCTCGGGGGTGGCCTCATACTAGCCTAGGTTGGGAGGTGAGCTCCAATGGTTTGTTCCAAGATCTATATTATTATTGTAGATTGTAGTTGTTTCTCTACTTGGTGGATTTATGTTCAAGCTTGGAAGTGAATAAAATTAGTAAATCATACTTTGCATATTTGAGTAATTAGTTTTTCCTAAAGCCATAGGGCCGAGTCTTGTAAAAAAATGGTATTTTGAAAGTATTTGTTCAAAATTGTAGAAAGAAATTGTAATAGCATTATTGTAAGAGAAGAAGTGTATTGTTGTTTCCTCCTTAAGAAATTTCATACAATAGAATACACACATGTTATTAAGCACTTAACTGTAAGATAATATCACCCTTATGATAATTTTGAGATATATCTTTGCATCAATGAATTGTATAAAGTCTATTATCTTAATAACCAACTTCTAATTTATAGTTTCCTAAGGTAAAATATATGTTCATATTTTGTAGCAGTTTTCTTTTAGATGTTATTTCTTCTTATTAGTTGATTTCCTAGTTATGGAACTTTAAACTTTAATTAAGTATTAAATTGTATGGATTATTATTATTATTACTATTATTTTTAGATAGAAATATTCTACTCTGCTAAATTAAAGCAGTCTACTGGTTTCTTTAAAGACATGTCAGTTTCATCATTTGTCTTCTATAAAGTATTTTTTGTTCACTCCTTGAATCCATATTAAAACATAATAGAAATGCATATCAAAATTATGTACATAAACAACTTTGTTAAATTTAATGTTTAGATTTGAAACATAATAGAAATGCATATCAAAATTATGTACATAAATAGATTTGTTAGATTTAAAGTTTAGATTTGAAACAGAATAGAAATGCATAGCAAAAATTATGTACATAAACAAATTTGTTAAATTTAAAGTTTAGATTTCAAACATAATAGAAATGCATATAAAAAATTATGTACATAAACATATTTATTAAATTTAAAGTTTAGATTTGAAACAGAATAGAAATACATATGAAAAAAATATGTATAGAAACATATTTGCTAAATTTAAAATTAAATGTGGAAGCATAATAGAATCCAATCTTCTATCTTGAGATTAAATCTATAGAAGATAAAGAAGTATTTCTATATGCTATTAGATATTTATATATGTAATAGACATATATCCATACCAATAAATCTTTATTTTACACAGATAAATATGTCTTCTTCATTTAATGATCATATTTTGTATATATAAATTTATATCTATATGTACATAGAAATAATTATATATATATATA